>VDFB02271077.1:0-22208 GCA_007258455.2 Sequoia sempervirens | reverse complement strand
AGCTTCATGAGGCAAGCAAAGCTTCATATGCTTGAAATTCATGAACAAACAAGATGGCTCCACAAGCAAGAAAAGTGTATTATGCAAGGTGGCCATAATAAAATTATTGTAAATGTTACAAAATAGTGTAAGTTACATTCAAAGGGATTTTACTTAGTTCATGTAAGGTCTCTTCTTAGGGAGCATTGTGCCTAATGTCTAAGAGAGGACAAGTCAAAGAAATATCACACTCTCGAAGGAAATCAAACCCAATGAAACCCCCAAGAAAAGGATGCATCACAAGAAGAAATAAAATCACACATTGAAACATGAGTGTCGATGTATGCCCCCACTTTAAAGTGGTTTCTAACACCATTGCTATGAGAAATTTCTTTCAAGTAGAAGAAGAAACGGGAGTTTATTCAAAAATCCCTATGCCAAGTGAATATGTTTTTGAATTAAAGTATATGTCATGGATAAGTATGTCACGTGTGAGCCCACTTAAGGCATGTTGTCCACATCCCAAGCTTGCTCTTATATGTACATGAAAGGCGATCAACTAGCAAAATGAGACAAAGACAAGTGACATACGATGACAAGGCTACCTAACCCCTTGCCCCCACTTAGTGCAAGACAAGGATGAGTTGAAATGACTGATGAGAAACATGCAAGAGTTAAACTTAGTATCAATTAGAGGAGTTAGGTGCCGTAACAAAAGGAAGAGCACCACAATCCTTAAGATGTTGAATTTGATTACGCAAAGCCTTACATTTATTAGTAGAATGACCATGAACTCTATGATATGCATGGGGTTTTTCCTTCTCATTATTTATTGAGAGCATAATTTTGTTTTTAGCTCTCTTTTGGGGAGGAGTTTTATCCCATTAGGTTTTCTTCTTTTCTCTATTTGTGGGAGATTTAATTTGTACATGGGTACCTAACATGGCCTCATATCCAATACCCATCTTTCCATCATTTCTATAATATTGTACTCCCTAAGTTGAACATAAGGGGGGGTGTTGGTGTAAATAGTTGTTTTATCTAACTAGTTCTCTAGTGATCCTATTTACATGTTAAGTTTACTTAGGTCCCAAGGAAGCTTTCTAGAAGTTTCTTAATTTTTATAAGATCTTATCTTATATTTTGACATTTAATTATTGTCTCCTAATTCATTTAAAATTAGTTGTCTCATGACATAAGATTAAGACACTTTTCATGATCCTTTATAATCCTATTTCTTGCATTGGATTTATAGCCAAGTGGTCTCATGTGTAAATCAAAAATCATATAATAATAATAATCTATCATTTGCATCCTTTTATATAATAGAATTGTTATCTCATATCTTATCTCTCTTGTGCTTTCACAAAGTTCCTAGATCTTGGATGGCTATAATATTTAGCCAAATCTTACATGGTGTAGAATATTATATACCAACTCTTACACTATGCTAGCTTATTTAGGCTTTCTAATAAGTGAGAAATAAATAAATGTGATAGATTTTATACATTTATAACATGCAATTAAAGAAATTATAACTTCCATTCTATACAACAAAAAATAAAAATATCTATCCATGGAAGAAATATGGTCAACAATGTGGGGAATTCCCTAGGCATGTCAAACAAAATAGCACTCCATAATTATGCATTATTTCTAAAATATAATATGGAGAAACAAAAATAGCAAGTTGTGAAGTGTAGAGAAGGGAGGTACTCCAAGTGGTTCCTATTTAAAAAATTTCTTTGTAAGATAGACAAATTACAAGTTTTAGCCATGTTTGGCCTTCAAAGTAAATATTAAAGGAACATGTCTAGCCTTAAAATTAAATATAAAAGGAACAATACATGAAGGAGAATGCAAAATTTATTTTCCTAAAAGTATCATATACTATAATATGAAATTAGACCTACACAATAATACTTATGTATGATGTTGGATATTAGATAATAATATGTTTGCATGAGGTTAGATGTTAAATATTATTCCAAGTCTTAATAAAAACATTGAAGTGGAGATGTTTTAAAAACATGTGGAAAGAATTGATGGCTATGGGAGGATATTTGTCTCTTTCAAGAAAAAAAATCATTAAAAAATTAAACGTATAATTTAATACATATGAATTGTTAGAAAAAAAATCCTCTGTGTTATTTTTCCTACAAAGTAGAGATCCACTTTGTGTTGAAGTAAAGGTACATTTTAGTGATTAAAATGCAATACATGGAGATTGAGTGATGATTAAGATGATTATTCAACCTTTTTATGCATATATATTTTCAATATATTAGAGAAAAATGAGAATAAATGCGAATATAAGTAAAATATAAAGATATAATGATTGCAAGGAAACTATTTGACTAAATGCCTCAATAAGCTTCAATGATAAATAAGGAGTTTTGGGTGATACAATTTATCATAAATGATTATTATTTACTTGTAGGATAAGGGGTAATTACTAGAAGGTTAATTTTTTTTTACCTAAAATTTAAAAATTATAGTGGGGAAAAATAGTTTTACCCAAGGGTAATCATTTGCATGTAAATATAGGTGGGAGTTTGAGAAATAAACTCTAGATTACCTAAATGGGAGAAAAAATAGAGAAGTTTAAAGATGCTATGGATGCTCCTTTGTGCTCAATTTAGTTGTAAATAAATAGGCTCACCTTATTGGTTTTGCAAATCGAGCAATCCAATGAATCTTATAGACTAGCCACTTTCTAATGGTCAGACCCAATGATGGATTTGGCCAATTGATGAGATTCAGTCAAAGACTAAAATCTCCTACACTTATGGCTTTGCAGAACCAAGGTGGGTCAACCTATACAATGCCTAAAAGGATATGTGCATGATCATCATGGAAAAAATAGGCCCTTAAGTGGTGAAAAATTCAGAAAAATCAAAGTTAGAAAAATTGACATAAAAAGTTGAATAAGTTATCTATATTATTTCGAAAATATGTAAGAATAGAATCTATAGAAAATTGAATGTAGTTTCTAAACTACTAGGTTTATTTAAAAATAAAAAATCTATTTGGTGAAAATTTGAAATTTTAATGCAATAGTACTTAAATTTCAAGGAAAAAATAAGAAGTAGGTGTCTGTCTAACCACCCTAACCATAATAAAAATGATAATATTTTTTTATAATATTTTAGATATAAATAGAGGACTCATGTCCCAATGTAATGCATATTTTTTTGTACTTTTTTTCCAAGTAAATAATTAATTATGATTTTTTTATTACAACTTTTTTATAAATATAAAAGCTTGTATGTCTAACCACCTTAACTTGATCAAAACTTCATGAAATTCATTTTTTTTTAATCCTATAGTATGTGAAGCATAGAATGTGACACATGTTTCATATTCAAAAAACTGTGATACCATTTGAAAGCTATAGATGTTTTTCAATCAACTTATCAATCAAGACTTTACTCATAATTCAAATAGAAAATGAATAATAATTATTTATTAAATTCAAATTAAAGCATAATTTATATTGGTGTAAAGTTGAGAATCTCCTTTAAAAACTCTTTTCATTTCATTAATTTTGGGTAAAAAAAGTTGTCAGCCACACCCTACACATACCCATCATATCACCACTTTTTGGCCCATCATGATCCTGCACATACCTAAAAACTTAATTCACTCATACCATACATTGCTTTTTATTGTAGATAACTCCCAATGAAAATAAACCAAGGAAATCATTGACAACTTCAAATCTGGCTAAATTCCTGGTAAATCAACACTCACTCAATTATTGGGAGGCAGAACACTAAACTTCAACCAAACAACAAGGATTTAAAATGATTTTGAATTTAAACTTGTTTTTGAGAATGCACAAAGCTAAATGACAAATCAGTGCCTAATTTTGCACCAAATTCATCAGCAAATGAACATCAACCAGTGGATTTACAATTGTTAATATATTACACTAACAGATCCACTCTTGTTGTCAATCAAATTCTCCTTATCAGATCCAACCTATACACTTGAAATCACAATTATCACAATTATCTGCTCAAAATATTTTAACCATTTCATTGAAACAAAACCATGAACAGACAACAATCTCAAGAAATTTGGGATGACAAACTCAAACATACTTGGTATTATTGAATTCATATGAGTTAAGATGTATAAAGCAGGAGACAATTTGAAGACATTTATGATTTGCTTGCATAAACTGGTTGATATTTACTCATGAAATCAACAATTATAGTTTACAGACTCAACTAATGACTCAAATTCAACATTTCTCTATCTACCCAGCCCCATACAAGAATTCAAAACCCTTTACAATGAGAGAAGAATTAGAAGATATAGAAGAATAAAAGGTTCCAGAAGTTGATCCATTGAAGACCCCTGGAAGCTTCTCTCCCATTGATCAGCAAAATGCAAAGCCTCTCTCTTCTCTCTTGATTGCAACAAACTTTGCCTCAATTTCTTGCATTTGCTCCAAGTTGTTCAACAACAAAAAAATTTCCCATGTGGAGAAGTTCCATCTCAAATTCACCTAGCAATTGAAATTTTTTTTTTTCGTGAAAATCCTTATTTTTGCTCTTTGGAATGTTGTAGCTGCACTTTATTTCCTAGCACATAATATTTGATCATAAAGTGAATATTAAATTCAATCTACTCAGACTATTCAGAGCCCATGCCATTTTATTTTGCAACTCACGTTAAATTCCCTTTAAAATGAAAACATTTAAATGTTGCATTGGACAACACTTTATTCACCTTGCTCATTTAATATTTCATGGGCCCTTTCCCTATCTTGCATTTTATTGGGCAAAAGTTTACCCATGTCACCATGCTTTCATTTAGAAAACATCACCTCACATTTTAACTTGAACATTTTTTATTTTAATAATAAGGATTTTAAAAATCCCCCTGCCTAAAATTTCTCACGGGCACCTTTAGAATGAGAAGAAAGCATTTTAAATTCCACTGGGTAAAGCATTTTACCCATAGTGCTTTTAATTTTACCTTATATTCAAAAGCTCACCCATTGATATTAAAGCCATTCTTTTAAAATGCTTTACCATTAGGTTATTAAAAATAACCTCGAGCCCACTTCACCCTTTCCTTTACTCACATTTCACATTTTCTATTTAAAATGTTCCAAAGAAGTGAAATGCTCACTCAATTTCACCCGTGCATATTTTACCTCTTCACCAAGCCACATTTTAATCCTTCGAAATGTTTTGCAAATGAAAACTTTTAAAATAACTCAAACCATCGGGCCACTATATAAAACTTCACCCATTTATATTTAACCTGTCCTGGGCTCGCAAGTCTTAACAAGCTAGCACTTCAAAACTACGAGATAGCGGGGGACAGTGGGGATTTGATATGCGCCCATTCCGATTGACCGTTGATCTCGGTTGTTTTCCCCTGTTTTCCCTAATTTCTTTCACCATATTCTACAAATTATCCTCGTGCATTCATGGCGGCCATGAAAAATGTCCACAACAACCAACATAAAATACCATCCTTTTGCTCGAACGGTGGCGCCCCTGCAGCGTATTCAAATGGTGTCCCATGAGATCACTTTCAAAAAAGGAAATCAATCAAGGAAGCTCATGTGCCCTTTCTCTTGGTGTGGTGGCTTCAACAGATGGAATGGATTCCCCATTCAATACTCCAACGCACTGCAGAAAGGTTTACCTACACATCAGAAAATGATGGAGATTTTTCTAGTGTTGTACCTTAGATTTCATTCCTCATTGTTGGCTCATGCCCGAGCAAGAATGGAAAGGAGGATGCTATTGAAAGGGGCAATACTGAACCCCACATCTGCCAATTACATGTGCTCAAAAGTTTTTAAAGTCTCTTCAACACGTTCATTTTGTGTGGATGATGCAATCACCATAGCGTCCTCTGTTCTCCATACTATGCAGCCCGTTTAGAGCATCTGATGCTTTGATATCTATTTTAGGTACATCCCTTATCACTGCATGATGATGATGCTTTGACAAAATGATTCGACCTCATTTAACCAACGTGGTGGTGGCCATAACATACCATAGATATCTTATGGTTTATGCCCATTCCCCACTACAGTTTCGAACTGCTTAGGATGTGTTTACTCATCCACCATATTCTCCCTTAGCAGCATTCAATAAACACAAAACCTCCTCTGTCCTTGTATGCTTTGATAGATCTCCATACCCTGCGCCATGTTTTTGGTGGACTTCCACATTCAAAAGATCTCCTCTAATATGCGATGTGGCTCTTTCATCCTCTGTGAATAGACTCCTTTAAGCTAGTTTCTCATCTCAGTCCCATGGCGATGCAAGTGATTCACAACATTAGCAATGTCAAAGTTGCCATTCCCTTATTCTTCTTTTCTCTTGCAAACTTCAAACAACCCTCTCCACTTCTTCTTTTCTCTTGCAAACTTCAAACAACCCTCTCCACTGGTGCATGGCTTACTCTTGCAATCAACATACTCGCCCCATTTGCAGTAAACACACTAGTCCCAAAGTTCAAACAAAGATTCAACAAGATTATGTAAGTTTAAATTCAGAGCCTCTTTATCATTCAATGATTGAATTTCCACTGATGCTCCTTCCAATGCCTCATTTCTTGTATTTTATGGTGTCCCTACTAAAGAGGACAGCTTTTAGTTTTATGTTGCCAAATATGAACAAATCATTTGAGGAATTTTATTCACTTTAAGTGCATTCCCAATAATCAGGGAATATACATCCACGTAATGGGGAAACCCCACAGTATTTTCCTATATACAAGATTTTCCTTTTCAGTATCATGCAGCTGTCCAAACAGTGAAGCAAGGTTAAATAGTGTTGTGACCTTATCCCATACTAACTCAAATGAAACACCATCCTCAACATATAGATGGAAAAAACTCGTGATGATGAGAAAATGACAACCCACTAATGAAACAATGCATTTGAAATTCACATCTTTCATAATCAAAGTGTCCTTCAACAAGAGCATGTCGGGTCCCCATGTGGACCCGGCTAAAAAAAAAATTATTTTCAAACAAGTTTCATGTTGAATTGATCAGACACATCCTCTGAATGCATCAAAGATGAAAAGATGAAATAGGTTTTCATTAAAACTCCTTTTCAAGCATATTCAAATAGTAAGAAAAACTGGCCAAGTTGGCTCTAGAATTGGCCTGGAAAACTAGGCAAACGATCTCGTGGAGTCACGAAAACTTACAGGCATGCAGACATCTGACCCGAGAATGGAGTGCAAAAGAAGGTTCGGAAAAAAAGATCCCGAGCTGAAAGATATTCACTGTCAAAGTTGCCCAGTTGAACTTTCTGGAACAACAACATGTTCAGAACCAATTAAAACTCATCAAATCACTAATTTGAAAAAATATCAAATCAAATCCTAGGAGGCTGCCATTGGAGACATAAGATCATTTTCTTGAATCATCATTCATCAAAAGATATTGAAGGTCAAAGTTGACCTCCGTGAAAGTTTTTCAAAAAATGCAGGTGCAAAACTGAACAAATTGTGTTTGTTTTTGGCCTGGTAAAAATAGTAAATCAACTCATGAGACTTTAAAACCTGACATAGGAGCACATGAATACATGGAGAATGGAGAATGACAATCATTTTCACATGAAAATCATCTGGTTACAAAATGCAAGCTCGAACAGGAGGCTACTTTGTAGAACTGAAAGTTTGCAAACAACAGAAAAGTGTCAAAACCCTCCAGCTTCGCTTTTCAAAACCCTATCAAAACTCATCGTGGGAAGATGAAAATTGACATTCTTGTTCACATATGTCACACAAGTGATTCCACCAAGGGGTTTTGCATGAAAATCAACAGGCTCCGAAATATTACCTTCCAAAGTAGGTCATTTAGGCAGATTTTTCAAGTGCACTTCTGAGAGTGCAGAGATTTTTTTTTGAAATGGGCACTTCAAATTTGCAAAATTTGAGAGTTCCAACACACCTAGTAGCATGTGTCATTCTAGAATTTAATTTGAGTCTCCTTGCTCTCATTATATTGTATTTTTTTAAGCATTGTTTAGGTGGGTTGTTAAGTTTTTGTGTAGAGGCTACTAGAAATTTCCAAACACACCTAGTGGCATGTGTCATTCTAGAATTTAATTTGAATCTCCTTGCTCTCATTATATTGTATTTTTTTAAGGATTGTTTAGGTGGGTTGTTAAGTTTTTGTGTAGAGGCTACTAGAAATTTCCAATCCTATAGGTTCATGTCTATGATTATTTGGGATTTATGATTCTAAATTAATATTAAAAAATTCTTAATATGGGCATTGGTCTAATTTATCGTCTAATTACTACATTGGAGTTGTAATGTTCATTTAGTAAATTAATATATCTTGACTAATTCTTGTTTTGTTCTACAACTTATCCCCATTACTTATTGTATGATTTAGGGGATTTAAGAGCTTTCTAAGTACACACTTTTTGCAATTGTGTTAGGGTTTGGTTAGTTGTTACTCTTGAGGGATATAGAAAATTTCTATATTATGATTTTTTTCAATTACAGGCCTTTCTAACCTAATAGATGAATTCATTTGAGATTATAGGTTTTTTAAGGTAGCAACATGTATATAGGCTCATCTAAATTGTGATATTTTCTATCATTGTTTTTATTATTATTTAATTGACTCTATTCATGCATGATAATGCTCTATTCTATGATGGTTGTAGCTAGCCCAACACCTAAAATTTATAAATAATGAACATTTGTAGAACACTTTATAACTTATTGGAGTATGCTTGTCTCAATAAAGTTTAAAAGATACACATAACAAGTCTAATTTCTTACTCATTTTCTACCCCTTTGACTATTTGATATAAAGACAAATTAGTTTGTGTAAGTTATTTTTTCACAATGTTGGTAACGATGCAAAGGATCTTGCCTCCACTTGCTAAATATTTTTTTTGCACATTTTTTAGTGTGTTAATTATCCTCTTATTGAGCGTCTATAACTACAAACTACTATGAAAGTAGAAAAATGTGTGTTATTTATATTTTATTGGTCTTATACATTGTGTTGGTGGGAGCTTGTTTTATCATTGTAGCATTGTTTATGAAATTATATATTTATAATTGTTTAAGACCATCATTGAGATTACCCTATTGAGACCTATGGAGCTTGAAGTGTAGGAGACAAGGCCTGATCTTGTATAATTGTCTTCTTACTATCCTTGGTTTCATCATAGGGATAGTATCTTACTTGGATTGAATTGATCCCTGGATCTAGGTGTTGTTTCATCCCTTTGAGTTGAGGGTAGTAAGAAAAAGAACCAATAGTAACAACATGGGGGGATTTTAAATTTTTTTATTTTATTGTGTTGGAGAAATTGGGAGAGGTATGGAGATTAGTTTTTATAGAGTATGTTGTGGTTTTTTAAGCATGTGTGAATCATAGTGACTATTATTTGCACTAGGTTTTTATTATTATTCACACCTTAGTATGATTATTTATTGGTAGGATTGGCATGCCTTTATCTATTTTCAGATTTGACATCATCCATTGAATGGGAGTTCTTTGATATGTATGTGCTTCATTGGTGTGTTTTACACAAGAAACTTGTGGTCATCTAGTTTATGGGTGCGATATGTTGTTAGCATGATTTAAACTATTTTTTTAATACCTCTGGAGGTATGGATGATTATATATAATAGTTTTTTTGTGTTTTTTTTAATTTCTATTCATGTGGATTTTTCCTTGGTAGTAGCTTGAATCTTTTTTTTATCACTTGGATTTGATGCTCGTGTTCCTTGGATCAATGTATCTTCATCTTGGCTTGTTCCTTTTCCTCCATATGTGACATGTTTGAGGATGAGAGGAGTTATTTATTTTCATGGTAGTCATGGTGGAGGTAATTGTATGTAACTTGATGAAGCATGAGAGCATGCTAGAGATTCATATGGTTTCATGGATGATTAATTATGCAATGTATACAAGAAGTGAGAGAGTGCTAAGAAAATAAATATTTAATCATGTTAAAGAAAAAAATATTTGTGGTGCTCTTTGGTGTTACATTTAACCACATTAAATATTTATTTGTCCATTGGTAAAGTTTTATTATAACATTGGTTAGATATTGTATTTGTGTGTTGTACATTAGATAAATATTTAAGTTTAGGAAAAGTTCTAGTAACAAATAGTATATAAGGGGGTCAATGGTTTTTCACTCTCATGGTTTTGAGACACATGTTTTATGTAATATCACATAGTGGTTTTGTGTGAGCTTGAATTTGTAAAATAAAGTGCATATTTAGTGGTTGAGATTAATTCTTACTTGTATTGAGCTCTCTTGTAGAGTGCATATGAAAAGCATGGAATAGAATGTGTGGTTTCATAATTACCCATTAAGATTGGACACATGGAGGATGCATTAGAGGGGCTTGAATGTTTTTTAAGTATTTATAAAATTTCAATGTGTATTTTAATGAATCAAATTTGAGTTTGAATACTTTTGGAGGTTAGGTTTTTCACTCAAGGAGGATTTCTCTATGGTATATATTGTGTCACATTGATTGTATTCTTTTTTTTCCATGGTACAGTGGATTATGAATACTTGTAAATTCATATTTTTCTCTTTTATGGTTATGTGGATTCATTTTCTATTACTACAAATTTTCCATTCAAGACATAACACTATATGTATATGACATAATTAAACAATAATGACAACACCTATAGGTGCTAGAAAATAGACAATAGATATAAATATTTATAGCTTTGTCAACTACAATTTCTCATGATAACTCTAAAAAATATAAATGTGCTCTACTTTCTTGGTAGGCATATAAATATATTTGTTTATCATCTACTTGATATCACAATTTTAGGTGAATTACTAAGTTTGTCTTTGATTTCTTCCTTATTTATATTTATTACTCCTCACTTTTTTATTGTTTCATATTAGATGCAATTGTTTCTTCCTCCATTATAAATTTTGGTCCTACCTCTTTTTAATCCTCTTCTCTATTTTTGTGGCTTACTTTGCCTCTTTCAAAGTTTGGCTCATATGTTTGTTGCTAAATTTCTCCTCTTTTACCCTTTTTCTTGAATGGTACTTATGATTTAAATTTTTGTTTAGGGGAGGAATTGGCTATTTGATTCTACCTCTTCTCATGAATTTATAAGAAAACATTTAATTTATCCATGCATACTTTTTGTCAATTCTTTAATAGTAATAACAATGGGGTTGAATCTTATTTGTAGACTATTTAATATCTCCCCTAGTATTATTTTATCATCAATTTTTTCTCCTTTCATTTTAATTTAATTTACTAACACTTAGTGTTCCCGTAAAAAAATATTCATAGATTAATAATAGCTAATTTACTATTTTTCAAAATTACTTAACATTTGTTGTCTTGCTCATTACACTTTCCACATACCTTGATAATAATTTTGTAACATCTCTTATGCTTGTTTTGAGTTAGCTATTGGTGTAATCCTTAGAAAGACAAACTTATTGATTACTTGTGTTATGAAGAATAGGGATTTTTAACTTCATGTGGCTTTCATTCAATAATACCATCTAAAATTACATGATAACATTAGATATTGTTGAATCAAAGGTTATGCATACCCATTATTTACTAAATCCTAAATCTCTTGCAAGATAAACAAAATCTTTATTTAGACATTCCAATATTCATACTTTTTACTATTGAATTGTGGAAATAACGCTCAAAATAGTCATTAGAAATTAGCTCTATAAAAAACCTATATTTTACTATATGATTTTTATTTGAATATCAATTTGAAAAAAAAAAATTATGTACCATATTTAATAAAATTCTTTATTTTAAATTTTAATGAACAAACTATTGTATTAATATAAAATGTATTCACAAATATTCAGACTATTGTTAATGCTCATTACCAAATAAATGATAAATTGTTGTTCTTATACTGTATTTTTCTTTTATCCTATTGTTTTTCATATACTGTATATTACTTTTGTTTACAATAAACTTGCATATTTCCTGCCTATTCAATGACTTCTTTCTCCAAACATTTAAAACAATTATAAACCATTAAATGTAGTCGATAGCTATATCCAATAAATATTAATAGAAATCAAGTATATGGATTCAATATATTGTACGGATAAAATCAAATTTGAGTTGGTGCAGCTATGGCTCATGTTGTAATTGAGAAATGGACGTTTCTAACAACAAAGATAACAGACACAATTATATAGCTGTACTACCCATTCGACCCAACATATATAGCTAGGGCAAAAGCAGGCGGGGCAGTTCCCACTAGAATGGATTAGACAGTTATTTCTTCAAACGGACAGAGAGGAATCTCCAAAAAAAAAATCAGAGAAGCCTTGCTAAGTCATTTAATTTCTATCACAGCTACTGCTTCACTTGGAATCTGGTAATTTGCCCGTCATTTCTGAAAGGATTTTGTAGTTGATGAATTGGGTTTCCTCAGCGATTACAAGATCCCACCAAAGCATTTCATTCACATTATTCACACCCACATAATCCATTTCAGAATCAGACTTCTCAATACACTTCTCTGAGCTCTTATTTCCAATTACTTCCTTAGAGAGCAATCCAACCCTGGTCTAAGAATCTACCAGAGGCTCAGAATTATCAAAGCCACCCGCAATCAATGAAATTCTACTCATGCCAGGATCCACAAACCCATGTGTAGTCAAATCATTTGTACTTACACAATCAAAACCCAATTTAAGCCTGGTTTTTCTCTGCTCCTCGTTATGTGGCATTGGCAACAGTTTCCCCCTTTTACCACCATCAAGCTGCCTGTTTTGAAGCGTCCGAGCAATGGAATTCGGATTGTCATTGACTGTTTGGAGGTACGACATCAGCTGCTGAGGGCTGCGTTCTATGAAGGTGACTCGCCTTTGTATGTCCTCAATTTCTCTATCAATACTTTCCTGTTCCTTCTTCAGCTCAACAACCTCCATAGCAATGGCGTCCCCGTCCTCCTTAAGCCTTTGGGATTCCCCTCCCAAATCAAATTTGGCACCCAATTGATTACCTGGCCTCTGAGAGTGGTGATGACTAGATCTCCTTCGACGAATGCTGTTGAGTAACTGCTTTTGCCCTCGCAGAAAGCATTCCTGTGCAAACTCCTATTTATCTGGATCCACTTTATGAAATCCCTGTACGATTAGAATCAATAGTCAATAAAATGGGCGAAAATAATAGTATAAAAGCATGAGAATAAGGGATACTGACATATGTGTTGAGCTGTCGAACGAAGCTAGAGAAGTTGCAGTGTTTGAAGTAGCGAGGGAGTAAATGGAGAGAGAAATGGTGGGTGTCCTTCACCAGGAAGCTGTTAGTGCCTGCGCTCCATGACACAATATTGTCAGTCGATGGATCGTCAACAATGGCTTGTATCTTTGTTAGAAATGGCGCTGATCGGTTTCCTTCCATTCTCGTTTTATGTTGAACAAAGGCTACTTCGTTTCTTTTCTTGTGTGTGTGTATTTCCCGACTTCTGCCGCCCGTCGACTTCACATATTTAATAATTCACGTTTAAAGTCAGTAAAGTCGGTTGGTTAGTTGATGGAAGACGATTCGCGTACACTCAAGACGTCTAATCGTGATTTACGGACGATTATAATCTTTTTTATAAACCAATTTAGGATTGAGAAAACTATTCTCGAGTGTGGGGAAACGTCAACAACCAATCACTCACTCACATATTACTACATTAATTTATATTAGTTCAAGATTAAGTATGTCCTCAAGAAAATAGTGAGTATACAAAATGGTATTCTATTCATCTATTGGGAATGGGAAGGTTGGTAGAATAGTTTTGGTTTTGTCTAGTTTGTTTGCAAGTACATCTCAAATTGTAGATGCATTTGAGTGTATATAATCAATTTAATTAATGCAGACATTCGTAACTCATGTGAACTACACTTTTTGGTGTATTGAATTGTTGCGAAGGTTGAGTTGATTAGCACTCTTCTCCTAGTATTTTAGTATGAAAATCAACTTTATCAATGGTTGTGGTAGCTTAGTAAATGGTCAAATCCTAAACCTTAAAATTCCATATTCCAAGTACATGAAATGTCACCATGGATGGATAGAACATGGGAAAATAACATAGGTTCCATTTTGAAATTTTGCAAAATACTCAAAGTTGCCCAAGTTATTATCTTGCTAGTTTTTGTGGCTCATCTGGCTAGAGCCATTTGACTTGAATTTGCGAGCAAGTTTGAGCCACCTGACCCGCTAAAGGTGTAGTTTTCATATGAAGTTCCACAAGGAAGTTTCATAAACAAATTTCAAATTTGCAAGGAACATGGAGTCATCTGACCTACAATCTGCAAGGAAGTTATCCTCTTTCGATCTGCATTTCTATAGGGAAAGTGGATCCCCCTTAATGTAATTTTCACATGCACTTGTCTATTGACTTCTCTATTTGAGGGGATTTCCTCCCCAAATGAAAAAAAATGACCAAACAGTGAAGCTCCAATTGCATTTCGACCTATTTGACTTGTAAACTATATAATGCGCATGTCATGCTAACATCACCATTTTATTTTTAGGGAAGTTAGATCTATCTGACCCATAAAAGGTATACTTGAAAAGTGAAACTACACAAAAGGCTCACTTAGGTCTATCTGATCTCCAAGTGTAATTCCAAGATGAAATCCTAAAAATGTTCACTTGCAATAGGAAACTCTGCAAGGTGCTAAGATTTGGATGCAATGTGAAAGTCCACATATGGACATATACAATGGTAAAATTTGCATAACCCAATGCAATTTATTGATGGAAGTCCAAACCTCTAATGAATTAGATAAGTTGGAAGGTGAAGTAGCACTTGGATTACCAACTAAGTTCCACTTAAATGGTAAAATCTTACTTGTGGGAATTTTTTCCTTAATTGAACTGGATGTTAGGTTAGAAAGCACAATATCATTTAAAATTCCCACTAAGTTCTAGTAATACCTAAAATACTTACTCTGGCAAGAAAATCAATGATAATTGGAGTAACTAATAACTTTGTGCAATTGCACCTTTATTGGGTTAGATGGCTCCAAATTTCCCACAAATGTAGGTCAAATGTCTCCAACTTCCCCGCAAATAGAGATAGGATTTGTAAGAACTTGTGTTATACTTGTTCTTTTGCAGACATTACCTTGTGTTATTATTCAATCTATGTGATCAATTTCTAATATTAGTGGTTCTAGCCATATAAAGGAGTGACTTAGGATTTATAAGAACATTATTGATTAGGTTGATTATGATAATGGAAACTTATCATAACAGTAAATTCAAGATTATTATATCCTAAATGGTTTGTGTCAATACCATTCTCTAAGTTGGAGTACATGTGTTATATTCTTTTTGGAAAAGTTACAATGTTATCATTGAATCTATTTTTATGCTTAAAATTTGGAATAGAGATAATTATAAAGACACTGAGATACTTTTGTCATTGCTCCATGCAATGTATGGGTTTGTGAATTTTGTGTAATTTCTTGTTATAATGGTAATGTGATTGGAGGGATAGTATTATTGGTTGACTATGTCAAAGAATAATTGTGAAAAACAAAATAGTAATGTGCATGTTAGACTTGGTGTAGAGGCATGCTAGAATTATACTCAAGTATTGAGTCATACCCATTGTAGAACTAGTTGATCATTTACAAAAGTTAAGTTTCATTTATTAAGACCAACATATAACCAAGGGATTTAACAAATCATATACATAAAATGCATAATAATTCATCAAACATTCATGCATGCTCCCTGTATAGTTCTTTTCATACAAAAATACGCGTAAAGAAAATTATAAAGCCAATATTATGTTTTAGTCATCACTAAAATCTAAAAGCTAAAAGATTATAACTCCTAAGATATCCATAGAGTGTATAAACCTAGTTTAAAGACATTATAAATTCCTTAAATTAAATGGTCAGACTTCGGTCAAATTACAAACATAAAATTTTATCATGGTCCATTATTTAAAAAAAATATTGTATGAAAGGTGACAAAGCACCTATAAAATCTATTAATAAACAAGTAATTACAAAATATTAGACAGAATCCAAGACACTAAAGTCTTAGAACAAGTAGATTAATAAAATGACAACACAATACTTAAGCTATAGATTATTCCTTCTAAGAAAAATAAGTTGGAAATTGGAACAAAAAAAATAAAAAACACATCTACATGTACGATCAGTTGTTGTTGTGGCTATTTGTAGGTGACACATTTTTCTTCTTGGCAGACTTGAAACTCAATGTGATGAGCTCTATCAACACATTGCAAACCCAAATTCCTTGTAATATTTAAATCTTTGATGGAGACTAGAGGGTAGTGGTTTAGAAGTAGACAAAGGGCCTTATACTTTATATTAACTTTGGTCTTGAACTTTTCCTCAAATTGGTGGCCACAAGATTGAAGAAGACACTTAACAACAAGACTACAATTCTTTTGAAGACCAAAAGAGAGAAAATTAAAGATAAAATTTTATTCATTAGTGGGTAGTAGCGAGTGAGAAAAAACACCCCCAATTGGGTATATATCCTATGTGATGTCATAATGTTCAAGGGCTTCCAAAATAATTTCATTGTTAAACACAAAATTATGGAAATATTTTTGCTTGAAAGTTGTCTCGCAATATTTTTGTCACACATTTCTCTAAAAAATAGTGTTAGAAAGTTCATCTCTTCTACATATTTATCTTGAAGGATTCTAAGGGGTTATTTTAATTTTTCTAGTGCAATCTCTATTACTTTTTCTTAGATAGAATGTATAGTTCTTAATGAGTTGTAAATTCATACATATCAAGGTGTCTATTTCAACTTCCATGGAATTGCCACCATAATTGTCACTCTCACTTGATGAAGAGTCAATACTTAGCATCTACATTCTTGCAAAGGAAACAAATTCTCATGAAAATTTATGTTCAATTCAACATTTTGAAATTTTCATAATTAGTTTTACACAACTCATTTAGAGCATTCATAATATTATTGGGTTGAACTCTTCCTTTTTGATATGCATTTATATATTGTAAGCATCTCTTCAATACAATAGAAATTTTCCATGTTTCATTGGATGACCATGGAAATATTGTTTGTACAATGTTGATGTTTTTTGTAATATTGATAATAGTTCCATTTGGTGTAATTTGTGATTTTTTGTGTCCTAGTTGCCAAATTTGAGCAAAGGAAATTTGAAGAGACATTAGTATTTCCTCAAGTTATATTATAACAACTTGTTTATTTTGATTTGTCTTGGTGTTTTTTATTATAAAAATTCCAAGAATTTCAAAAACTCTAAGACACTCATATAGGCAACCCCTAAAGTGTTGTGGACACGAGAAATGGATGCTTCACTTCCTAGTCCACAAGATGGGATACAAGGAGAGGGATTCGATTTCACAATGTTCACATTCAAGAATACCTTAGAGATATCAACCCAATGAAGGATGTGAGAGATTTGACTATAAGATATCGTTGAGTACGAATGGAAACAAGAAAGGGGTTCAACACCAAGTGTAAACTTGGAAAACATGAAATGATGGAAAACACAGTGTGATATGCAAATTTGAATTAAATGACTTAAAAATATAAAAATAATAAAACATAAAGCTATAAACTATAAGTGTGCACCTGGAAACTTGTTGGAGATGGAATAGAGCTTTGAAATCCTGAAAATGTTGTGTTTTAGGTTTGGTGGGACTCATTTGCCATTTTGGGCGAATCAGTTCTGATTTTGGAAAACTGCACCATAGCCTATTTTAGCCAAATAGGTATCCAAATCCACAAAAATATCTAAAAAAATAGGTACAATGAGGCTCATTCGCCACTCTTGGTGAATGAGTTGACTTTGAATTTTCTAAAAACTCAAAAGTGGAATTTGTAGCTCTTGGCCTGCTCTTTCTATCCTCTAGGTGTTTGAATCCTAAACCCTAATTTTTGGGACTATAAGTGAATTTTTGTGAATATTTTGACCTTTCCAATAGGGAGAAAACTCCAACAAGTTTGAAACCTAATCTTCAATGATCTTCAAGCCTTTAAAGCTTCTAGATTTGCAATCACACAAAGAGAGAAAATGTTGATTGTTAGGGGATAGGGGTTTGCCTTGGTCAAACCCCTTTTAGGTAATTAAACCAAAATGATGAAATAATATAATGAAGCATGAACATGAGATAATTCAATTAGAACCTTTTCATGATGATGGATCTTGAAGTGCTACAACAATTGATGAAGAATCTTGCCCTTGAATGCCTTAGAATTGATCTTTAAAGCTATCTTGATGACTTTAGGAAGACTTCAAATGCTTAACCCTTGAGTGCTTGACTTGAAAACATGGATGGATGGATGAAATAATTATTTGGAAGCTTTTTTGTATAGGAAATCCACTCACAAGATCGTTAATTGGATCCCCAAGGCCGACATTGAAAAAATTTAAACTTAAAACCTAGTTTTTCCCTCAAAAACTTTGAAAATAGCTCAGATGGGACTCATTCGCCACCCTGGGAAAATGAGTCCCACCCTGATGGGAATCATTTTCCCAAAGTGGTGAATGGGTCCCACAGGGGCTATTTTACCAACTAGGATGTTGGGGAGTGAAGAATTTCAATTTTTATGTTGATTTTGTCGAGTCTTTGATCAAAATATGCCTTGGGATGCACAATATGGGGTCATAGGGGCCTATAAATGATGATATAAAGGTCATAAATGCAATAGGTCCCAAAATACAATGTGAAAGTGTAAATAAATACACTTTACAACACTAAATAAAGGAAAAATTGAGTCTTTTTGGCTTAGAAGGGCCCTAAACCCAATGTTAATGTGAAAAACACATTAGAACACTAGATTAGGTCCACTTGATTTGCGAGCCTCCCAAATTTAATGTGAAGATGTGAATAAATATATTTTACAATATTAAATTAGGGCAAGGTTAGGTTTATTTATCTTTTAAAGGGCCCAAGACCTAATGTGGATGTCTAAAACACATCACAACACTAGGTTAAGGCGATATTAAGTTCAATTTATCATTAATTATTCCCAAATCAAGGAAAAAGGTGTACTTTTTTGATGTCCACATTTATCCCCCACTTTAGTGTGAGGATGAACTTGCTTCAAACTCACACTAAAGTAGGCATTCAAGAGGGGTCCAAGTGTACTAATGCAGACAATCTAGGATGACAAGGATCAAAGGAGGTGGTCAAGCCCCCAAGATACAAGATACTAATTAAAACTGACATAAGCACGAAAGGACACACACAAGGTGTATAATATGTAGCAAAACACAATACACAATCATGCAATGTCAAGAACTAAAAGAAAGAAAAATGAGACATGGATCAAATATGTGCTCACTCTGGGGCCACAAAACATCAATTCATTCCCGGGGTAAGTTGTCCCAAAGAATTGGTTTAGTGAGAAAGTCATGCTAGTGTGTCGGCTTCC
Source organism: Sequoia sempervirens (assembly GCA_007258455.2). Classification (NCBI taxonomy): domain Eukaryota; kingdom Viridiplantae; phylum Streptophyta; class Pinopsida; order Cupressales; family Cupressaceae; genus Sequoia; species Sequoia sempervirens. Next base: position 2,813 of record VDFB02271077.1, on the reverse strand, counting down.
TACTGTATAATGAGAAATCATGCCTGTGTGTCAACTTCCCATTATACAAACCATACCAAAGTTATCCTTCTGATAACTTTGATAAGGTACCACAATAAAAATTCTTTTTGTAAATGCTTTTAAATGTCATGTAAATATTTTGTTAAAGGGGATTTTGATTTGTTCATGTAAGGTCTTCTTCTTAGGGAGCATTTTGCCTGATGTCTCTAAGAGAGGACAAGTCAAAAGTGTCAAATCATCGCCCATGGGATACCTCATTTGCATAATGCCATTTCAATAGATCGTATGCTCTTGGATGATATCAAACCCAATAACACCACCAAGAAGAGGACACATCATAAGAAGAAAGAAAAATCACACCACAAATTTTTCCAAAAGAAGTCATCTACCTATGCCCCACTTTAAAGCAATTATTACACCATCACTATGAGCAATTTCTTTAAAGTAGCTAATTATGAATGAAAGAAGACATGAGAAATAATTTGGAAAGCCCTATGCCAAGTCATATGTTTCCCAATTGAACTAAATCATGAATAAGTATGTCACAAATGAGTCAGTTTAAGGCATGACATCCACATCCCAATCTTGCTCTTATATGATCATGAAAGGTTAACAACTATCCAAAAGAGACAATGAAAAGTGACATATAGGGATATAAGGCTTCCTAACCCCTTGCCCCCACTTAGTGTAGGGAAAGGGTGGGCTTGGAATGGATGATGACATGTTGCTCCTTGAAATGGCGAGTATGCTATGATCCTACAACTATTGCATGGCAAGGAGCAACAACTAATGTTATTTATTATGATGAGTAAACAAAGTTTATGCTTGATACATATTTAATGAGATGTCTATCAGTTTAGGATGTACCAAGGTTAAGGTTATCTTGGAAGTATCTTTTGTGATAGCATTGACATTGGATGAAGGTTTTTGTTTTGAGGGACAATAACCAAAATCATTGGGCTTTATAACATCACATCCGTTTCCAGGTTTCTTCAAAAGTTCAAAACGTCTTCTAATTTTTTTTGTCACTTTTGTTGGATTTGGTGGTTGTTCAATTGCCTCAAAGTTTGTCTTGGATGTTGTCTTTGCTTTTAAGGTGGTTGATGTGGATTCTTTTGAATTTTGTATTATCGTTACCAGTCTCTCTTTTCTCTTTTTAGACTCTTTTTTTATGAGCTTGTATTATCCCATGGATATAGGTATGAAATCAAAGGTTTCCACAACATCTTCCAATAACTTTGTGGCTTTTTCAATTTTCTTTTGTCTTTCTAGATTTATTTTTGCTTGGTATTGATCATAGCACATGTAACATTTTTCTTTTGAGGAGTAGAAGGTGTCTTGTCATAAACTCCTAACATTTTCTTCAAGGCTTTATCATTTTCAATGCATTCCCATGATGGTGGTAAATCCATATCAAGCAATTCAAGATGCTTCAAAGTGAGGTTGATTTTTGGTCTGCACATGATAGTGTTGATGTTTGCTTGCATCATGATACCTTCCCTATTAGGAGAGTTTTTAGGAGAACTACAAACTAGATGTTCATGACATTCAATGTTTGGTTCTTCAATATTGACTTCAACGCAAGGGAATGATCCATGGTTATATTTTCTTGCTTGGTAATGATGGTGTTTCTTTCTTCAATAATGTTTTCCTCATGATTCTCATTGATGGGATCTTGTAACACCATAATATATTTTTTACCAATAGGAGAGATATTAGGAGAGGGGAAATTTGATTGTTGTCCATAATGTCATAATTTTTCTCTAAGATCTCATTCTCTTGTGCCATAATATTTACCCTAGTAGGAGAGCTTTTAGGAAAGTGACAAACAATAGGTTCATCACATTTCATGGTTGGATTTGATAAAGTAGCTTCATCGCTCATAGGAGAGGCATCAAGAGAAAGATAACTAGGAGTTTCATGGTTACAAATGATTGGACTCTTTTGTTCAAATAGGTCATCCCAGATGATAGGGGCATCAGGGAAGGGAGGAATAAGATTCTCATGAGTCTCAATAAGGATATCTTCTAACACTAAACTATCTTCTTCATGTCTAGAGAAGATATTAGGAGAAGAAAAGGTTTGGTTGTCATGATTACCTATATTTACATCCCCATGTCCTATGATGTCTTCCCGAGTATGAGATATTGGATCTCTTAGTATATCTTCCACAAAACTTTGTTTGTCCTAATCATTCACGATTTTATCCTTATTCACTAAATAATTTTCACTAGTAGGGGAGGTGTTGGGAGATGAATGGAGACTAGGTAAAGTAGTGGCCATGATTTCAGCTTCATGTGTGATAATGTCTTTGGAAAGGGGAGGAGGAGGAAGACAAGAAATAATTTCATGATTTTAAATGATTATCTCTTCTTTCATCAAGATACCTTCATCACCAATGGGAGAGATATCGAGAGAAGAACAATTATGATTATCATGATTATCAATGTTTGCATCCTTTTGTGTCAAGCCTTTAGTGGATGATCTTAGTGAGAGGAATTCCTTAAGGGATTCATCTAGCATGTCTAAGCCATCACTACTAAATGGTTTGGATGACATAATTTTTCTAAATGTAAGCATTTTTTGAATTGTTTCTTGTGATGTTTTTTGTTTTTTTGTTTTCGTGTCCTAATGAATCTAATCTAAATGAACTAGGAACTAATGTTGAAAATGAAAATTGAAAAAATATAATGCTATCCATAATTTCCATGAATATAAATAATGCTATTTCTAATGATAGAAGCTATGCAAACTTAAAATGCAATGTAAATACTTAGGATGAAATGCAATTTTTCAGATTTTAATCAAGGTAA
>VDFB02271076.1:95648-153214 GCA_007258455.2 Sequoia sempervirens | reverse complement strand
TAATGTGCCTGCTCTCACAAAGGTGACATCAAAGAGTTTATTGGGTTGTGATGATTGTTGTCTAGATGTTGATGGTTGCCCATATGACTTTGGAGAAGATGAAAGTTGTGATAAACATAAGGATTGCTTCAAAGGGTATTCCCCCATGCCCTTGTCTTTCAATTGGATCTTGGAAACTTGTTTTGATAAGGATTCGAGTTGAATTTCTTGATTTTGTGGAGTAAGATTTGATGTAATTTCTTTACTTGAGAGATTGGCATCACCAATATCCTTATCCTTTGATTGGTCGCTTTTCTCCACCTAGTTTGACAAGGAATTTAGTTGTTTCCCATTATTTGATGAACCCTGAGTTGGAGCTTCCCTGTTGTGTGGTACAAAAGCATCTTGGGTAGTCTTGAGGGTGTTACAATATTGGGGGTTATTTGATCAGCTACAATAGTGATTTCTTGCCCATTGAAAGGGAACTTCAAACATTGGTGATATGTGGATGGCACTGCTTGCATGTCATGAATCCACGACCTTCCCAAGAGTATGTTGTATGTTAACTCTTTGTCTAACACTTGGCATACTATATCTCTAAAAACTGGTCCCACTTGAATAGGTAACACTATCAGCCCTTGTGAAGATCTCTCCTCATCATCATATGCTTTTATTGTGATTTTCCTTCTAGGATCAATAGCATTTTTTGAATAGCCTAGTGCACAGACAAGTTTGAAAGTACAAATATTTAGGACAACTCTGCCATCTATTAGAACATGTTTAACATGGTGTTTATGGATTAATACCTCAATGTGTAGGGCAACATTATGGGGATGATTGACAGATATATCATCGTGTTCGAAAAATGACAAGCAGTGCGGTGCAGCCAAATGTCCCACCATATTCTGGAATTGGAAAACCTCTAGATTGTTTGGTACCGTGGTGGAGACTAGAGCTTGTTCCAAGATTTCCTTGTGAGTGGGTGAAATCTTGAGAAGTTCTAATCTGGATATTTTTGCGGGTATCTTCTACAACCGATCAACTATGTTATATTGGGTTGTAGGGATATCAGTAGTTGATTTGGACGTAGAAGGGGTAGCTCCTTTCAATGTTACCTTGGCTTGTCCTCGTGTGATTGCATTGATGGGTGTGTTGTCTTGTTGCTCTCTGATTTTGATAACATTGATTTGACGTGAGGTAGTGTCGATATCATGGTGATGATTTTCAGTTGCAATGATGTTTTGTTCATGCTCAATGATGTTGTTTATTGGGTCATCAATTGCAATAAGATCCAATTTGGCATGGGTTTGATCATCAACCACTTCGATGTGAAAAATGGTGGTGTCATAAACATAGTTTATGTTTTCTCCTTTGTTATTTGAAGAAGAAGATTCCCCTTTTTTGTAGTTGGGTAGAGGTTTCTTGAACACTCCATGATCATTGTTGGTTTGGGGTCCTTCTACAAATATAGTCTTGTTGTCAATTAGATCTTGTATCAAGTGCTTTAACTGCATGCAGTCGTTGGTTTTATGTCCTTTGTTGCGATGAAAGTCACATAAATGAGCATCATTCGACCATGGAGGCTTAAGTTGTGGTTCCCAATTTCTTGCCTCTGGTAACATTATGACTTTAGCTTCAATAAGTTCCTTTAATGCTGATTTTGACGATTTTCCCAAAGGGATGAACCTCCTTCGATTTGAGGATGTTCGATATGATGATGTTCTAGATCCAACATTACCTTGATTGTTTCTTTGGTTGAAATTTTGGTTCTTGTTTTGGTTGTTGCTTTGGTTGTTGGGGGGATTATTATTCTGATTAGTTTTGGTGACGACTGCAGTTAGGTTGAATACAAGTTTTGCATTTTGAATTTCAACTGCACCATCGTTGTTTCCAACATTCTTGTTTCGTTGCCAAAACTTGGGTTTGTCCCCACTATTGTAATTTTTGGAGGAGTTTGATGAGTTGTTTTTATTGTATATCTTGATGACTCCTCTCTTGACTAAAGCCTCTTCAATTTTAATCTCATTTTCAATCAACTTTTCGAAGGTTGGTGGACATTGCAACTTCAATCTATAACTCATTTCGTCATTGAGATTGTCAATAAAGATTTCTATCTTTTCCTTTTCGGGTACGAGATGAGAATATCATGCAAATACCTTCTCCATTTTTGCAGGAATACAAGGAATGATTCACCCTTCTTTTGTTTCAAGTTACAAAGATCTTTCATGGTGATGTCATGTTGAATGTTATAAGAATATTGGGTGATGAACTTGTTGACCAATTCCTCAAAGGTGTTGATTGGTGGGGTGAGTTTGGAGAACCATTCAAGACAATGTCCACCTAGACTTCGTGGGAATAATCTCATTAAGTACATTTACTCATATGCAAATTCAAGACTCATGGTTCTAAATTCCCTCACATGGTCTATCAGATCGGTTTTGCCATTGTATTTGTCGTATTTTGGGAATTGTCAATGTTTTGGAAAGGGGATCATGTGGATACTTTGATCAAATGGATATGGAAAAATGTCTTGTCTCAAGTATCATTTTGAGGTTCCTCTTTGCATATCGATAATTTGTTGTTGAAGGTTCTTCATTTGGTGAGTTAGGGCAATCACTTGTTCGATCTCTTTTTCGGGTTGTTTTGGAGGTGCTTTCAATTGATTCACATCAACCTTGTTTAGCTAGCATAAGGAGGTAATTTTCTCCATTTCTTTCAAAAATATTTTCTAAGCATTTGTGGAAGTTGGGGTCTTGTTCAACATGTTGGATGTCTTCCTCGGTTATTTCTTCCCCTTCAGTGTTGTTGAGTCCATGGAAAGGATTCTCTTTAGCCTCCACCATGGTGTTTTTTGTTTCATTGTTTTGAGTTTCAGTGTTTTGAGTCTCAATGGTTGGAATTTCAATGGTTGGAGTTTCAATGTTTGGAGTTCCAAGGTTTGGCTCTTCAATGTTTTGATTTTCAAGTCCTTTTTCCTTGAGTTTTTTTTTTGTAACCCTGTTTGAGCGAGCATACAAGTGTTATAGTTTTGACTAAACTTTGATCTAAGTTTGGAAGAGTACCAAGGATTACAACTAAGTCAAATAGAATGAAAAATTCTAATGAGACTAAGTCTGATTTGACTATCTAGCTTCGTTTCGTGATGAGAGGATGATAAATCATGATGATGAAACTAGGCTTAAGAATCAAAGGTGTGATAATTTTGATGATTTTGGAACTTTGAGATGTTAGATCTTGGTTTAGGTTGGAAAATTCCACTTGTAGAGATCAATTTTAACAAGTTTATATTCTAAGGTACCTAAGGAATGATTTTGGACTTGAGAAAATTCTGAAATTTTGGTTCAAACTGTGAAACTAGAGACAAATTTTCTTCCTATACGAGATGCTCAAATCTTTGGAAAAGTATTAGATTTTGACAATAGTAGAATGAATACAAGTTGGGATTGTTCTTTGAAGCTCTTTTGTAGAAATTGAAGACCAATCTCTCTCTAAATTCGTAGAGTGTTGATAGATGTTTTTGATGAGCTTTTGGACTAAGAACTTTGGGCTTTGGTTTCCGGATTTTAATCTTTTGTGAAATCATTTGATAAAGCACATGTTTAAACTCTGTTGTACTTGAGGAATTATTTTGGATTGAAAAAGATTTTGAATTCTGGTTCAAACTATGAAACAGGAGACAAGTTTAACTCTCAGGTTTTGCATTTAATGGATGCGCTAAAACATAGCCCGAATACGCTAAAAGACTTGACAGATGCGCTAAAATAGAGGACGTATGCACCAAAAAGTTTCATAGATGCACTATAAGATTGCTCGAATGCACTAAAACAAAGGATCAATGCGCCAAAGTACTACACAAATGTTCTATAACAGAGGGTAAATGCACTGGAAAAATGCACAGATGCGCTAAAAGATTGACTGTATGCGCTGGAACAGAGGACAAATGTGCTAGAGTTTTGTACAGATGCACTAGAACAATAGTTGGATGTGCTAAAAGACTTCATCGATGTGCTAGAAGACACAACATATGCGCTGAACTAGGAAATGATGCAGTTTGTTGGAAATTTGTTTGATTTTTCATATTTTTCAGTTATAGACTTGGTTGTTTCAATGAATGTTTTTTTGAATCAAGGTTTTCACTTTCCACATGTGATGTTTTTGTTTGAAATTGGTTCAAAAAAACACATTGGTAAAGACACATCAAGCATGTACAACTTAGGTTGTGTAGGACTATATTTGTTGAATTCTCACTTGGATTTTACTCCAGCTGCGCTTACTTATAGCGGATGATTAGATGCTTGACCCCACTGGCTCCCCTCCACGATACTCACTTCTACGGGGCAGCCAACCATCAATACCTATGAATCTCCCATGGCATATTTCTCATCTCTACTAAAAACCTCAAGAATGTGGGAGGGCTTCAGAACAATTGTTCTTGCACCAACAAATAGATTAAGGATTTTGGCCTTGCTACAACAAAAGGTTTTAATATAGGAATTCCGTTCATGGGGGATCATCCATGTGGAAAGAGACCATTGCTTCCCTTCTTGTCAGAACAATCCTCGTGGTACTTGAACTTTCCCCAAGTACCCACATTTATATCCCGGTTGGAAGTCGCTTGGCTTTAGCGTGTTATTGGTTGGGTCGTTCCCTTGGGTGATTACTTTTTCCCACAAGGCAAGCCCTCTGTGGATAAACAAAAGTGAGCAAGTACATTCGTAGTTTGATCAATCTTTGTTTTGTGTGAACAAAGAGAGAACACACACAATATACTCAACTCACACTCGCGAACAAAAGTGAATGGGCCTGGATTTTTGGTCACCCAGTTAAGGGGAAAGCATATGTATACCATGGTGGGCGCCATTTTGTGTGTGTGTGAAATGTGGAAATTATTAGTAAATCAATACAAACCTTAATGAAACGAATTATATCAAATATTTGAAATAAGTAAAATACTCTATTTTGCAGCTAAATAAATCTTTTTAGAACATCTCATTGTCCTCTATTCCCAAGGATTTATTAAACCATTTGTCCCTCAGATTTCTTTGTGCACTATGGTTGTTAAAATGACAACTTAGGAAATGAGATAATATTCAACATGCAAGCCAACTAAGTTCCTACATGATGGAAAGGATAATGGATACTATGATGAATGGATGATGGTGCTAGATTATTCAAGGTAGATACTATGGTATTGAACTAGGATGATTCTACATATGCTCAAATGCTAACTATGAATATGCTAATATAAAATGAAACTATGATGCAAAGGATGACATAAAATGCAACCATGATGCAAAGGATGACATAAAATGCAACTATGAAGCAAAGTGTGATTCTAAGATCTAAATATGATGCAAAACATGATATGAAATGTAACTATAAGACTCCAAAATGCTCCAATGCTCAAAAAATGTTCATGCATGATAACTCTACTCAAATGTGGATGAAAATACAATGGAAAAGGGTTGTATTTTTAGGCTTTTCTAAGCATCTTGTGAGGTGGCAACGATCGACGGTCCAGATTCAAACAAGAGGGATGAATGGTGGAGATGAAGAGAATCAAGAAGGTGTCCCCTTGACCAAAGACAACATGCCAAATGGATGGAGGAATCTCTTGACCAAAGGCAACATGCCAAATGGATGGAAGACCAAAGTGTGGGAAGAAAAGACCATGTGTTTGAAAATTGGTTGAAGAAGTGTGTGAGGAATAAGCCATGTGTTTGAAAATAATTCTAATTTAAAAATTAGAATTATTTAATTTCATGTGACCCTGGTGAGGTGGCATAAAAAGTTGTAGACATGTGCTTGAATTCCTAATCTGGGATTAGTGAAACTTAATTAAATAAAACAAGCTTATGAAATTTGTTTATTTAATTAAATTAGAAGAATATGATTTTAGATTTGAAGAATTAAAGAATATGAACAATATAAATAAATTGAGAATTTATTTATACGTAGTCGAATAGTAATTAAATAACTAGTATTTAATTAATTAAATGTCATGATTGATTTTTAGTGCATACAAAACATATCTTCTCTTACCTCAATTCATGCAAACATTATGCATGATTGATCACACCACTGATTGATTATTCATCTATTCAGAATAAAATTGAAATAATTGAAAACAATTATTCACTGAAATTTGACTCATATACACGAGACACCTGTCCATCACTGACTTGATTTAGCTGGAATTAGCTTAATTAATATCAATCCCAATTTGTAGGATCTTTTACATGCACAATGGGCGCTAAGTGAATCCTCCAAAAAATTAACTTAAGCAAGGTGGTTCCACCTTCCATGTGGGCTTCCACACCCTATTCTTTGTAGGATCTCTCTTCAGAATCCCCACATGTTCCTATCATTTAGGAATAATTACAAATGTCAATTTACATGTTCATTTCATTTGAATTTAATCTCTTTCTAATCCTAGTGTTGGGGAACACTTTCAAAGGACTTAGGAGATACATGAAATATGTTTAAGATTGCAATTAAATGGCATCCTATTCCCAACATTCTCCCACTTGACATTATACATTGCAATTATTCTAAACAAGAAATCATTATTATAAATAAAGTACAAGACTCAAGGCCAATGGCCTTCCTGCACCAAGAGAACTTATCTGCAGCTTTGATCAAAGTGTCAACTTTCTCAATCAATACCTTTCCCAAGTCTCTGTAACCAAACTATCATAGGTAGAACTTCATGCTATCAACATAACAACCCAAATATGCAAACAAGTTCCTATATATCCACCATCTTGCAAAATAATACTCCAAGGTAATAACACACATATACATGTGATAAAAAACCTCTGAAGTAATTCACTGTAGTAAAGTGTAACCAGTCCAAGAGAGGCGCCCCTCTCATATAGAACACATATACCTTCTAGAATTCCCACTGCACAGGTAATGTCAAATCTGAAAACAAGATCTCAACACAAACAAGTCCTCCTATAGCACTTCACATCGAGGATGTGGCTAACTCCTCTATCATAGTGTCGAAGAAGCATATAATGATATGTAAAATGCATCTCTCATAACATAAAAACCTTCAAGAATAAGACAATATTCCCACAAAGAGAGAACCTACAAATCAAACCATGTTCTTATACCACACTAACATCTGCCAAAATGTGTAAAGTAAGATTTCCTTCAACACTCCCAAACTGAAAGGATATCAACATCTAACCATTCAACTTATAATGAAACATGGCATAACTTAGATGTAAACCTCTCATAGAATGTAGATCAAACTTAGCCAAACATTCCCACAACAAAAGGGAATATGCCCAAAGCCACTATCTATCTCCCGTACCTCTCCTACCCAAATCCTCAAAACTAACTCAAGTTCAAGATCGCAAGGAGAACAATGGAAATACATAAAATCATGCATCTACTTCTCAACAATCCCTCAGAACTCAACTTTCAAGATTAATGCATAAGAGAAGACAAGATACATATAAATAATGCATCTAATAATCAGGTGAGCAACACCTCTTAGATCATTTACCTGTCGAGTATACCAAGAGTGGGATAAAAGATTGTCCTGTGCATACAACACCAAGCAATATAGGCTTTCAATAAAGACAACCTTCTCATTAGGTCCATGATGGACTCACATCCATTTCCAGGTGTAGGCTCCTCGGTCTTTACTGTTGAAAAACTTTTATAACAAGTAACCATTCCAACACATATCTCTTAACATAAGAAATATCCAACCTAACCCAAGTCTCTCTAGTATCCATGAGCACCCACCAATCAATCCATGCCTACTTCAAATGCAACTTGCATGATCATGAAGCTCCAAGCAAATAATTAATACTCAAAACCAAAGAGAACTAGACATCTTCTCCAAAGGAAGAACAATAACACCTTTACCAAAGACTCTAAGGGTCCTCCATGAAACAAGATGTTAAAACCCCTTCAAATCACATGAAGATGACCATATCTTACCAAAGCTCCCACTGAAACATGTAACCGAGCTATCCATGACATCGTGATAACCATATCCTAAATGAAGATCATCCATGGCCTCAACACAATCAAAGAATCCAATGCAAATGACACAACTCCCAAAAGGTCAAGAAAACCATAATCTCTAAACCAAGAAGATAAAACACACTTCTTTTACAAATCTATAATAACACAATAGTACAAGCTCCTACTACAACCAAAAAAACTTCAAAATTTTAAGAGAAAGGTGTCCCAAACTCTACCCAACCTCTAGATCTCATACCAAATGTTGAAAACAAAGGTGAAATTGTAGCTTAAAACTTGTAAAACTATTATATTATAGATTTAATTAAGTGTTCTTTGTCACAATTCTTTGCGTATGATTAATCTGTTTAGATCAATTTTACCAATTAGAAAGAGACAAAAGATTGTAGAAAAATGAGACAAGAAGATAAAAGTGACACAACATATACATGGAGAAACCCTTTCAGGAAAAAACTCCACCAGAATCAATAGTGCTTGTATTATTTAACCTTAGAAGAAGATTACAATAATACTTTATCAATCCTTGATTGATATGCTTCCTTGCCTTCAACAATCCTTCTTCACAACCTACAAGAAAATATCATACACTTTATTCAGCACAAGCTATCCATGAATTCCATGTGACCAAGCATGAATCCAGACATCCCATGCCATGCTTCAAACCCTCACACATGCACAAGCTCAACCTACTAACCTGCAACAAACTCTGATGAAACTCTCTTCAACTTGCTGCAATTAATAGATAATTACGAGCATTGTAAACTCCAAAGAGTTGATCAAAACAAGAGCACAAAGCTCCTCACAAATATCTATGCCTAGATTGGGCAAGTAGAGTTCCAATGTGTAATATGAGTTCAAACCAAAGTCTTCCTCAATTTAGGTGCCCCGAACTAAACACTTAACTGATCGTTGGTCAAGAAAATATCTTGCAAGCATCACCTCAAAGTTGGTGCCCAAGAATGGGCCCACTTAACTGAGCCTTGTAATTATCTTCTCATGCAAAAGGTGTTAACTCAAAGATGCCAACTGGGGCGCCCAAGGTGGGTCCAAGTCAATCTTAGTTAACTGAAACGTATCTCTCCCCCAATTCATGCAAACATTATGCATGATTGATCATCCCCACTTAACTGTAAGTATCCACCTGTTATTTGTCATGCAACTGAAGTCATTAGTCATGCAACTCAAGTCAACTAAAGTCAACTAGCATTCAACTGAAACTAACTACATGCTACTGAAGATAACTGAGCCATAACTGAATTGAACTGAATTGAATTGAATTGAATTGATACTGAACTAAACTAAACTAAACTAAACTAAACTGAAATCCACTCATGTAAATATCAATCCCTAATTTGTAGGATCTTTACATGCATTATTGAAGTGTGATCAATCCTCCAAACAGTTAACTTAAGCTAGGTGGATTCCACCTTCCATGTGGGTGCCCCATGTGCTCTTATTTTGTAGGAGCTCTTCTTGGACGTCCCCACATGTTCCTATCATTTAGGAATAATGACAAATGTCAATTTATATGTTCATTTCATTTGAATTTATCTCTTTCTAATCCTAGTGTTGGGGAACACTTTCCAAGGACTTAGGAGATACATGAAATATGTTTAGGATTGCAATTAAATGGCATCCTAGTCCCAACATTCTCCCACTTGAAATTATACATTGCAATTATTCTAAACAAGGAATCATTATCATACAACCTTCTCATCAGGTCTAGATGGACTCACATCCATTTCCAGGTGTAGGCTCCCCGGTCTTTACTATTGAATTTTTTTATAACAAGTAACCATTCCAACACATGAGGCATCCAAAAAAATAGAAATTTTTTGATTTTTTTTATTTGAGTAGTAGTTTTAATCTGAAAAGTGTTAGTATTTGAACGAACGTAATAGGTACCTCATTTCAAAGAGGGGAAAAATGTAGACACTTAAAAATGTCCTGAATGGTATTACACACTTGAATCCGATATACTAACATCATTTCATCCTAAAATCCATCCTCTTTTCGCTTATTTGATTAAATTAACCTAGTTAATTAAAATCAAAGGGCCTCATATTCATTTATTAACCTAATTAACCTAATTAGGTTAATTCACTCTCCATCATGTTCATCTTTCATCCTGTCTAATCGAATAATGCAAATTGTTTAATTGGCCTTCTTGTATCTTCTTATTTAATTAAATAAATCCTAGTTATCCTAGTTATTTAATTAAATATCCTATTCCCACCCATTTTATTAAATAAATAAATTATTTAATGCTAAATCTTGAATTCCTCCAAAAGGGAATATTCCTATGGAATATCCCTCCCCTTTGCACATTAAAACTTTGTTTTAGTTAACTCAATGCTAATTTTCCTCATCCACTTGCATGAGAATATTCTCCCTTTTCACTCATTCAAAAAAGGGAATATTCTAGTCTGTAACAAACTTTCAACTAACTTCTTGAGCAAGCTTTGAAAGTGTGCTTCTTTGCATGATTGTGAGCCCTTGATTAAATATCAACTTACATTCTCAACCCTTGATGGGAATCCATGATCCATGCCCCCATATTCTTTCCATCCTGACCATTGATTGATTCTTTCAATCTTGACCATCGGTTTCTTTTTTCCTATTCTATAAATAGACTTTGCATCAATTGAATAGGGATCCACCTTTTTAAAGAAAACTTATGATATTGAAAATCACACTCATTTGCATCCATGTTTTACATTTGATAAGAATTTTAGGTTAATTTTCATGTATTGTTAGTTTAGCATCCATTAATGGCTTCTATGGTAACTTAGTTTGCATCCATTTAGCATATTTTGGAATCTAGGACTTGCATCTTTGAATATTGTACACATTTAGAATAGGTTTTCATACACTTGTTGGAAAGAGACACTGCACATGTCATCTGGTGTTGTCATTGATGGCAACCCTAGTCAGTGATTTGATCCGCATGTTAGCATTTGATCGTACCAGAAGTCAGATTGAAGATCAATAATTATTTGTCAAGTTAGAATAGAGCATTCGGCAGAATTGTGTTCATCGATTCATATGCAATTTTATGTTATCATTTTGAGTTGTGGATCTTAGGGAAGGTTTTTCAATGTATGATCTATGTTATCCTTGAATCTTAGAGCCTCATATCGATTCGTGTGCAAGTTATAAGATCTGGTTGATTGGTTTTCTGTTTAACAGTGCAAGAAGGCCAACTAAGTGAATGTAGCGTGTTGTGGATCTTCGAGGAGTAATTGCTTAAGTGTTTTTGTGTTTGAGCATGTTGATTTGGGTCCTCACTATGTTGTGGCTGACTTTGGTTGGTGTGCATTGAAAGTTATTTGTGGATTGAGCTGACGGTTTGTAAATATTTTATGTTTTATTGAAGTTGACATGTGGTTGATTAAATCTTTAGTTGCGGATATATATAAGCGATCATTTATATCTTTTGGATGTATGTACGAAGTGTGTCGATGTGTGATGTGAAATTCAGAAGCATTGTAGAGCGATTATGCATAGTTTCACTTGTGCAGAAAAGGATTTGTGATCCAAATTAAAGTAGACATAGCAAAAGAGTAGAATTAGATAGAAGGTCAAGAATGCGATTGATGGGCTTAACTAGAACTGTAATCAGGCATTAGTAGATGCTATTTTCTCAGTTCAAAACTTCTGGATGTATTCCAAATCTTTTAGTAAGACAATGAGTCTTCATTTTGTATTTGAGCAGTGAGCTCTAGGTAGTGCGCCTGAATACATGTGAATTCCTTTTGTAAAAACTTATTTGAGTACTCAGATAATATTGTGGATTGACCTCCATCGTGGTTTTTCCCCTAACAGGGTTTCCACGTAAAAAATCCTTGTGTTATGGTGTTGTGGTTGCTTGTTTTATGTTCATGCATCTTTCTTTTGGTTGAATGTTATAAGTGATTTAAAGATCAGATTAATAAAGTTAAAAATTCTAGAACATTGATTCACCCCCCCCCTCTTAGTGTTCCTTGATTCCAACAATTGGTATAAGAGCCTAGTTCCTCAGAAGAAGTTTAAAAGCTTGGGGAAGATCTGGGAAAGTGATTCAATGGATTCAAGTAGTCTTCAACAACAACTTTTGGTGGCCCTAGATGATCTTGATCAATCCAAATCTGAAGTCCGGGAATTGCAGGCAAGCCTCATGAATGCTGAGAAATTCATTCAATCATTGAGAGATAAAATCAACGAGTCAAGGGAAAAGAGAAAGGAACTATGTGATCAACTTAAACATAAAGAAAGTAAGAGCATGGAAGGTGAACACCTGAGTCAAGCCTTGAAGGAAAAGATAGAGGAATGTGAAAAGCTTACTAAAGATAATGTTGTCTTGAAGCATGCGATGGAATCTATTGTGATGAGGATGACAAAGGAGATTGAAGACAAAAAGAAGAATGAAGAAAAGCTTACTCAATCCTTGAAAGAAAAATATGAAAAATGCAACCAAATTATTGATGGATTCAATCAGTTGGAGCTTGAATTGGAACAATCCATAAATAATTAAGAAGATCTTGAAAAGCGGATTGTTGATCTCAGAGATGAACTTGCTACTACAAATTAATTCAAGGACAAGTTCAAGATTAGCTCTGTCAAGCCTGATGAACTGATTAAAAGTCAGAGGACTGAAGGTGACAAGCAAGGTATTGGATATGAGAAAGGAGAAAGTTCTGGATCTGGACAAAGGAGATTCAGGCAAGGAAATTAGATGAACAAAGTTGGAAGGTATCTAGTAAGACAACCCAATGCTCAAAGATTCAATGGTTACTGTTTTGTTTGCAATAAATTTGGTCATATGGCTGCTCAATGTAGAAGCAAAATGAATCCAAGTGGTCCATCATTCTCAGGTCAGTGCTTTAATTGCAATAAGTATGGTCATAAGTCAAATGAATGTAGAAATATGTCAAACAAATTTCTCAATAGAGATGTTAGATGTTATACATGCAATAGATTTGGCCATATTGCTAACTAGTGCAGATCAAGAGAAAATCAATGGAACAACTGGTCTGGACAAAGAAATGTGGTGTGCTACAATTGCAACAAATTTGGTCACATTGCAAGATTTTGTAGAAGTAGGAAGCGTCTGGTAAATCAATGGAAAAACATGCAGAAGGATGAAAAGGGAAAATGAAAAGTTACTACAGATGAGATTAGGAAGCAAATGAAGAAGATATGGGTGAAGAAGAGTCCTTCTATTGTAGGAAATGATTCCACACTAGAACCAGGTTCTGGAAATTCCTCTAGAAATTAGTTTAAGGCCTCTGGCCTAGGGGTATTTCTCAAGAAAATCTTTTAACCCCCTGTCAACATTTGGAACCGGAATGTGGTAGATTGCAATGATTGCATTAGTGATGTATAAATGTCTTGGAATGTCTTGTGGAGAGAATTTATGCAAAATTGAAGTTCCATAGAGAATTTTCTTTCACAGTCTATGAAAACAGGGTATCCGGAAGATTTAGGGAAAAAGCATTTATTGTGATGAAAAAAGTTAGTGCGCAAATGATAAAAAGTCATTTCTATTCTTCATTTTTCACTTTGCATTTTGAGAAGAAGAAGGTTGGAGAGCTCTAAAGTGAACTTTGGTGAAGTTTAGCGAAGATTCAAGTCTGAAAGTGATTCGGCGATCAAACCCTAATCTAGTGAAAGGTATTTATCCAAAAAACTCGTGAACTTAATTTTTTTGGAAATGGCTGCTCCATTGATTTTGGACATTAAGGATAGGCCCCATACAAAATTCAAATGGCACCCCTTGAAATCCATCAAAACAAAACCTTTAGGTGCATTTTCTTCTATTTTGTATGGCATTTTGCATATCAAAGATATTAGGGCACACATTCATGCAAATGTTGAAGAATTAGGAAGCTCCCAGTTGCTAAATTTGTACACCAATCACATTGTGGGAGAATATCTCCATGTAAAACTTGAATTTAAGACTTTGGAGGAGAATAAATTCACTCAGATTGTGAAGTTTCCCATGTTTGAAGAAAATGAATGGGTTCGGTATATATTGAGTCAAGTGCATGCTGAGTTTACGTGGTTAAGTCAGCCTTTTAAGATCACAAAGGAAGCCATTAGGATTGTTATTGGTTTAAATTCATCTAGTGGGTTGCCCACATTGAAAGTTGTGAAGAATCAAACAATCACAGATGCAATCGGTTCATTGTTCGACAATAGAGCTATGAAAATTGATGATATTATTGAAGTAGATGTCAGATTTTCCTCTATGGTCATTGGGTACAAGATTTATCACTCCAGCCGAGACAATTCTGTATCTGGTACAACAATCTATGCAACATATTAGATGGTCAAAGAAAATGCAGATTATGAACTGTGTGAGTTACTCCGGAGCCAGTTAATGGAGAATCTTGGAAAAATCAAGAAGGATAAGAAGAATTATTTCAAGTATGGTAACCTATTGTTGTGTCTATTATTTTATTTCATGAATGAAGTTTCGAGAGTTGGAAAAGTGCATTGGAAAGGTGATAAACCTGTAGCTGTTCAAATCAGAGATATCTTGTATGGAATTGGTGATAGTAAAGATAGAAAAACTGCTATTTGGGGTTATTTCAAGATTTTTTAGAATGAGATGCAAGTCAAGGAAAGGATTCCTACTTCTATTGTTGAGAAATACAAGGACACAATTTGCTTCATGGTTGATATTGATCAATGTTTGATGGAAGCTACTGATCCTAGAATAGTGTGGATAATGCCTATGGGTTATGAGGTTGAAGAACACATTTTGGAGCTATATGCTCAACACTTGCTAAGTAAACCTCAGGATCCGACAGAAGAAAGGTTTGGAACCTTTGAGGAAAATAATATGGAAGTTCATACACAATTGAAGAAGCCTATGATAATCCAAAGAGTAAGAAAAGAAGTGGAAGCCTTTGCAGAAAGCATGGGTATATCAGTTGAAGCTGTGAGAGAAGCTAGGAGGAAAAGAGAACAAGCTGAAGTAGGAGAGCCAACTAGAACTGAGTCTGCTAGTCTGACAACATCCTCTTCCAGATTTAGATCCACAAGGAGCTCTTCTCTCTCATCCGGTTCTGCAAAGAATTCAAGTCCTGTGAAAGCTCAAGTCAAAACATTCGGTAGAGAAGAAAAGAGGAAGGACAAGAGCACAAGAGTCTATGTTGCTATTTCTGAAGATGAAGAAATTGAATTTGATGAGGAGGTAAGAGAAATTAAGAATAAGGGCTCAAAGGAAACAAAAGTCATTAAGGACAAGCCCTCCGGTGAAGAAAAAGTAAAGAACTGACAGATTAGGCATGTTTGTAGAAGAAGTTGAAAAAGCCTTGATTAAGGATGGTAATATTAGGCCACTTTGTGAATGGTATGACACCTTTGATAGTGTCGGTCAAAGAATTATTGAGGAATTCACAATAAAGTATTTGAATAATTCCAATATGACTCTTGTTGAAATAATGTATGAGTTACCCAAATGTCTGTATGAAGTCTTAGAGATGAGGAGAGTGAATGTAAGAACTGAAGAAGAGCAAATGAGAGAATGGATACTTGTTGATCTATGTATGGTGATGTATATTGAAGAGATGAATAATATTCTTAATGAAGACAAAGGGGATTTTAAGAGAAAGACAAGGGTGAATAAGCTGATGATTGGGCTAACTGAAGAGGTGGCAAAAGACACTGAGAAAATCCTTAAGGAAATTCTGTTGAAGAACAAATACAATGTTGTTTCTGAAGAAGTGCATGTTGAAGATGCTCCATCTAGTCTAGTAATAGAAGAAGGAAAAGAAGATACATTTGAGGATCCTCTAAATCCTCTAGATATACATGACACTGAAATCCCTATGGAGATTGAAGCTCCTAAAGAGATGTTAGGTGAAGAAGTAGAGATTCCTGAAGCAAAGGAAGAATCTGTAGTTGAAGAGAAGGCCAAAGCAAAGGAGGTTCATGTGGAAGCAAGAGACACTGCAAAGGTAGTGAAGGAGTTTTTGGAAGAGCAACAAGAAGAGTTTGATTCTAAATTGATTAAAGGTCCTATCAACTTGGTTACTCTATCTCCCATTGAGAAGCTGAAAGTTACATCATTTGCTCAAGCCAAGGCAAGGGAGGAGATTCTGAAATCTCATATTGAAGATTGTAAGCTATTAAGTCTTGCATCCAATATTCTAGAGAAGATCATGCCTTCATATGTCAAGGATTCATCTGATTCTCCATCTGGTCAGCTGAAGAAAATTTTCAATTTTGTAAGTACTCAATTTGAGTCACTTGAGAAGCCAACTATGGATAAGGTTCAAAAGGAGTTTTATGCTAATAGGTTCAATAGATTGAAAGGAATGATTGCTAACGGAAAATATTTGTTAGCTACCTATGTAAAGAATATTCAAAGTGCTTTTTCTGAAAGTGGAAACATTTATAAGTCATGTTTATCATTTTCTAAGTTCACCGAGGACATTGAAAATAAAATGAAAGAGTATGAGAAACAATTAGCAGATATGTCTCAAGCATTTGATCCTCTAACCATTTATGTTGGAAAGCAAGAAGGTCAAGTCATATCCTTGCTTGAAAAGATTAAAAGTTTGAAGCATAAAGAAGGCATAACTGTTGAAAGAGTATGTGAGCTTAGAGGACTTATTGGTCCTAAAACGGAGACAATGCTTAGTGCATTGAAGGAAGCAAAATATGCTATTGCGGTCAGTGATCCGACGAACCTTGAATAAAAAAAGATGCAATATTATCTATTTTGTGGTCACATGACTATCTTTGAGAATCTCAAAAAGAGTTGGACACTAGTTTGAGCCTATTGAAGACCAATTTTGCAGACATATTCAAGTTTATGTAAGTTGTAGTTGCTTGTTGTACATATGCAATTTGTTCATAACAATTTTGTTTGATTTTTGGTATGTGGATTCCCGCCTTTGCCATTGATGTCAAAGGGGGAGAATGGGACAGTGAAAAATTCTTTAATCATCTCAAGGGGAGTTGTGTTTTTGAAGTTTTGAAGGTTTGCAGTGTAATTCATGTTGGTACTGATCTGACACTTAGTCATTTTTCACTAAGTGTTGCCATCAATGCCAAAGTGGGAGATTGTTGGCAAGAGACACTGCACATGTCATCTGGTTCTATCATTGATGGAAACCCTAGTCAGTGATTCGAACTGCACGTCAACATTTGATCATACTGGAAGTCAGATTGAAGATCAATAATTATCTATCAAGTTAGAACAAAGCATCCGACAAAATTGTGTTCATCGATTCATATGCAATTTTATGTTATCATTTTTAGTTGTGGATCTCAGGGAAGGTTTTTCAATGTATGATATATGTTATCCTTAAATATTAGAGCCTCGTATTGATTTGTGTGCAAGTTAGAAGATCCGGTTGATTGATTTTCTGTTTAACAGTGCAAGAAGGCCGACTAAGTGAATGTAGCGTGTTGTGGATCTTTGAGGAGTAATTGTATATGTGTTTTTTTGTTCAATCATGTTGATTTGGGTCCTCACTATGTTGTGGCCGACTTTGGTTGGTGCGCATTGAAAGTTATTTATGGATTGAGTCGACGGTTTGTAAATATTTTATGTTTTATTGAAGCCGACATGTGGTTGATTAAATCTTTAGTTGCAGATATATATATATATATATATATATATATATATATATATATATATATATATATATATATATATATATATATATATATATATATATATATATATATATATATATATATATATATATATATATATATATATATAAGCAATCATTTATATCATTTGGATGTATGTACAATTGTGTTGATGTGTGATGCGAAACTCAGAAGCATTGTAGAGCGATTATGCACAGTTTCACTTGTGCAGAAAAGGATTTTTGATCTGAATTAAAGCAGACAGAGCAGAAGAGTAGAATCAGACAGAAGGTCAAGAATTTGATTGATGTGCTTAATTGGAACTATAATCAGGCATTAATAGATGCTATTTTCTCAGTTCAAAACTTCTGGATGTATTCCAAATCTTTTTGTAAGACAGTGAGTCTTCATTTTGTATTTGAGCAGTGAGCTCTAGGCAATGCGCCTGAATGCATGTGCATTCCTTTTGTAAAAAATTATTTGAGTACTCAGATAATATTGTGGATTGACCTCCACCGTGGTTTTTCCCCTAACAAGATTTTCACGTAAAAAATCCTTGTGTTGTGGTGTTGTGGTTGCTTGTTTTATGTTCATGCATCTTTCTTTTGGTTGAATGTTATGAGTGCTTTAAAGATCAGATTAATAAAGTTAAAAATTATAGAACACTGATTCACCCCCCCTCTCAGTGTTCCTTGATTCCAACAACACTTACATCAAACATCTTAGCTTTTATCATGCTTCCGTTTATCTTTTTCATCAGTTTCCATCAATTTTAATCAATAAAATCAATTGGAAAGGCTCATATTATCCAAGGGATTGGGAAAGGGTCGCCATTCCACATTAGTGCGATACACTCCCCCAATAGGATAAGATTCAATGTCTTAGAATAGATGTTTGTGAAGCTTTCATATTTTAGCATGTTAGTTTTAATGGATTCTTCGTTTTTATTAATATTGAATATCTTATTGGGATTGATGCTTAGTGGATTAAATATGCCTCAAATCCATATGGATTAGGTGTAGTTAACCTATACTATGATATTGGTCATAGAAATGTATTTAATTTAATATAAGTTACTTCAAATCATTACAATTTATTAATCAACTCGTTACAAATTAAATTGACATATTTATATTACTTGAGTAATAAGTCTGCAATGATTAATTATTATGGGGGAGAGTATCATTTGAGTGCTTTTTCTCCAACAACAAACTTATAGTGATTAACACTTCCCAATTTAAGAATGACCCACACTTCAACGAGAGTGGTAGATAATGATTGATAAGGAATATTAGAACTACAATAACTATGTGAGTTAGATATATATTATATTGAATGTAATCATGCAAACTCTAGACTCTCTCTCTACTTGAAACACAAACTAAAAGGAACTGGTAATGGTCTAGATGCATAATCTTTTGTCAATAGTTATAAGGTGTAATCACCATAAATTTTTAGTTTGTAATTCTCTCATACCTAGATTTATTGACAACTCCCACATAGGAAAATGTTATGTTTAAGATTGTCCAAAGATATCCATAGGTTGTGAACCAAAATTGTTAACAATAAAAAAGTCCCAAGTCTTTTTGTAATAAAATTCCTGTAATTGACATCTCTGCACCAAGTATTAGCATCAACAGTGCTCCAAGATTGTCTTGGGTCATCAACTTCACATCATAAACTGTTTCATTTGTATTGCACTACAACCAAGACCCATCTATATTTTTCCTTTTTCTTTCAAAATATCTATAATCATAGCACTTGCACAACCATTTTCTTCCAAGTTAGGAGAGGTATACTCAGAGAAGAACTATGATATTAAATATCATAAACAATTTAATAACAAGAACATAATGTATTATTGCATTCCTTAAGGTACTTCTATGGATTTGGATAGCTCAAATAACACCTTGCATTTAAAATTAAAATAAAGAAGTGGAAAAATTGAAATCTCCATGGTCACAAAGATTTGAAACTATATTAGGCTCATACTATAATTCCATTGTAAGTAAATTTATGGGAAAAATCAAGCAACTAGAATTCATCTCTTCATCCATTACTTTCTAACACCCATCCAAGAAGTTCATGATGAGAATTTGAAACTATACTAGGATCTACCAAGGTTTTCCATTTTGTTCTCCTAAATACACCACATAAGACTATCATTAATTGCATCTGGTTTCACCCAACATCCATGTTCTACTCAAAAATTCAATCTTTTTCCAATATGTATCTAATCCAATCATTCCATTTATAGTTTATTATTGAAAAATTAGAAGATAGTTGAACAACAACGAGCTCATGATGATATTATACTCAACATCTTATAGAAAATTTAAAATCTCTATTAAAGGACAATTGAATAGCATTGAGTTTGTGTCATCATGTTTGATAAAAGTTCTCAACACCTTCTTGACAAAAAATGCTTCTCTCAATGAGATACAAATATGAGATGTGAAGATGAATCACTTTAGTTGCAAATTAATTTTTTTTCTTTTCATTATTTGATGATGTAACTTAAAAAATTGAATGCCTTTGTAATTTCATATTATATTTTGTGTTCATTTTAGTGTTCATTCCCTTAGTGTTTTGTAGGTTCATTTCAGTCCTTGCATTAGCCTTTTTCCTATTCAAGGTGCTTTAGTCTTCTTTCTTGTGGTCCCTTTTTGATGTCACTCTTGTGGTAGCTCTATGTTCTTCTAGTTTCTCATCATTTTTTAGTCTAAACTATCTAGACACTAGCATATCACACAAACATCTATGTGTCGTGCTAACATCCCACAATAATTTTTTGTTTGGTGATAATTTCTGAGCATTTTTCCACTTACCACCTTCCTAGATCAGTAAAAATGAATCAAGACAAGTCTAAATGACTCATCAACAACCTTCTCTTGCCTCCTCTTCTCATTTTTAAATCTAAATTTTTTATTTTTGGACTCTCTCTTGGCTCTCTTGCACTCTCAAGCTATCTCATAGTTATCTTGCATTCTACAACTCTCTACAATGCTCTTTTAGTGAAAGGAAGCTAGGTGAGTGGAAAAAACTTCCTACACTAATCTAAGTAGGGGAGAGTTACAAATTTTTTTTTTAACACCTTTAAACAGTTACAATAAGAGAATCACATAGAGAATCAATGAATAGAACATCATTAACACATATAATAGTGGCACCAAATATACGCGGGAAAAAACCTTTCAAGTAAAAAATCCCACCCACCAAAAGCACAATACTATTATATTACTTCAAAAGGAATTACAATACAACCCCAAGTACAAAGCCTTCTTCTACAAGTGCTTCAAAATGAATTACACCCGTTCTGGAGTGATATCGACAACACTTCGTTACCTGCAAACAAACTATGCATTCTACAATGCAAGCCACTTAATATATAGAGTGATACAAGCTTCAAGAAGCACCTAGAAGGAGAGGGGTATCAAAATACACATGGGCATCAAAATCCACATGGCACAATATCCCATGCCATAGACATGCATTTGGACACATGTAACATATCCCCTTACACCCCTTACAATTGTCAAACATGCAAATATTCCTTCCTCAAGCTTGGGTGCCTAGAATATACTAAAAATAGCTTATGAAAAATGCCTTACACATCTTACAACTGTCATAGAATCTATCATAGCTGAAAACACTTACAACTGTAAGATAATCTGTCATAACTGACCAAGAATACCTAATTCTCTTATAGCCTCTATCATAACCCAGCTTGGGTGCCAACTTTCTCCATGCAACAAGATTCCTTATGACGTGTCATTGAATCTGTCATAGGTCAAAGATTCCGAAGTGGGATGCCTATGTCCACTTGGGATGATTATGTGTCATCCAGTTACCTCCAACGGGGATGCCACCCAGCTGGTGGGTCCCAATTTGTGACATGACACCATAGAAAATTAAATAATACAAATTAATACAATAATACATTAAATTAAATCAATATTAGGACTCTAAGGTTGAGACACCTTAATCCCAACATTCTCCCACTTGTTGAAGACTTGCCGAGAGTCATACAAAATCAATTGCTTAGGGCCCCAAGGCCCATGGAATTAGAACACCTTCTCAACTTCTTCGTGCTCATTGGTTTTGTCAGTGCATTTGCAACATTCACCAAAGTGTCAACCTTCTCCAAGTTCACCCTTTCATCCTCTACCATATCATGAACAAAATGATACTGTACATCGATGTGCTTTATTCTAGCATGGAAGGTAGGATTCTTTTCTAGGAAAATCACACTTTGATTGTCACAACAAATAGTAATCTTTCTTGCATCTAAACTAATATCTAAACACAATATCTTAAGCCAAATGGCTTCCTTACAAGCATGGGTGGCTTCCATATACTGCCTCTATTGTGGAAGATGCGACTACAACTTGTTGTTTACTCATCCAATTGATAGCACCACTAAACATCATAAACACATAACCATTGGTGGATCTTTTGCTGTCAATGTCACCTACCCAATCTAAATCCACATATCCATGAATGCTCATAGAATGTTGAGGTCCAGTAGGATAACAATGACAACACAAGGCATACTCAGAAGTACCTTGTAAATATCTGAAAACTCTCTTAGCCGCATCCCAATGCACCCGTCCAGGATTAGCCATAAAATGACTAAGGACTCTCACTGCTTGGGAAATGTTTGGTCTCACACACACCATCACATACATTAGACTACTAATCACACTTGCATATGGTACTTTGGTCATGTCCTCCATCTCAGTAGGATATTTTGAACAATCATTCACATAAAGATTTGTCCCCCGCATCACATGAACAACTAATTGTCTGCTATCTACCACATTGAATCTCTCCAACACCAAGTTCACATACTTGCTCTGGCTTAACCAAAGCTTTCTGTTAGCTTTGTATCTTGTGATTTCCATTCCTAGAATGTACCTAGTTGTACCTAGGTCTTTCATCTCAAACTGTGCCAACAATTGAAACTTCAAATTTGAAATCATACGTTTACCATTCCCTATAAACAACATATCATCTATGTATAGGACAATAATGATATTGTGACCATTATCAGTTTTAAAGTATACACAATGGTTAGATTTAGATATTTGAAATCCCAATGACAACACATAGGTATCAAACTTCTGATACCACATTCTAAGAGACTGTTTCAAACCATAAAGAGACTTCTTTAGTTTGCAAACCAAATTTTCTTTACCTTTTTCAATGAAATGCTCTAGCCATGACATGTAAATCTCTTCCTCCAAATCACCATGAAGGAATGTTGTCTTCACATCCATATATTCCACTTCTAAGTTGTATGCTGCTACAAGTGACAACAAAAGCTGGATAGATGTCAGCTTCACTATAGGAGAGAATATCTCCCCATAATCAATTCCCTCCACTTGATAAAAACCCTTAGCAACCTTCCATACCTTATACTTCTCAACATTGCCATCAAGACCACACTTTTTCTTGAAAACCCATTTATAACCAACAGGTTTACATCCAACAGGAAAAGGTATCAGATACCAAGTCTTGTTTTTCTTTAAAGAAGCCATCTCTTCGTCCATGGCTTGCATCTAAGAATTTGAATCACTCATACCCAATGCCTCTCTAACTGTCCTAGGCTCATCAGTGTTAGTAATCAAGGAAAAAATGCAACTGGAATCCAATAATGAATAACCAAACCTTTCTAGTTTTCGCCTAACTTGTGTAGAAATCCTTAAAGGCTGAGGTTGAGGTTCTCCTTCTTCTTCAGAACTTTCAAAGCTACTTGATCTCTCCTCATCATCAGGTCCAACAGCAGTACGTAGTTCTTATTTCTTTGGAGTAGGTGGAATCTAAACTACCTCATTCTGTTTCTCCTCTTTTCTTGGTTGCAACTTAATAGTAGAAGGTTTCATCTCTCCAAAGATCACACTTCTACTGTAGAGAACCGTCTAAGCTTCTTGATCCTAAAGCTTGTACCCTTTCACATCGACACCATAGCCGATAAAGATACACTTAACAACCTTGTTTTCCAACTTAGACTTCTTCTCAATTGGAAAATGAGCGTAAGCTTCACAACCAAATACTTTGAGATGTATCATCGAAGGATTTTTACTAGACCACGCCTCCATGGGTGTCTTACCAACAATTGTTGATGTAGGAGATATATTGATCAAATAACATGTAGTGGCTATCACTTCAGCCTAAAACTTCTACTTAAGGCTAGCACCACTCAACATACTCCTAGCCCTCTCCATCAACATTTTGTTCATCCTATTTGCAACTCCATTTTGTAGTGGAGTATAGGGAGTTATCTTATGTCTCTCAATCTCGCGCTCTTTACAGAACTTGTCAAACTCTGCAGAAAAAAAACTCACCACCATTATCAGTCCTCAAACACTTAATCTTTCTGCTAGTCTAATTTTCTACCAAGGCCTTAAACTCCTTAAACCGACTAAAGACTTTAGCTTTAATTTTGAGGAAATAAATTAATGTCCTACTATAATCATCTATGAAAGAAACAAAATATACAGATTTTGACAGTAAAGGAACATTTACAAGACCAAAAACATTTGAATGAACATAGTCCAAAACCCCAGAAGACTTATGAGAACTAGAGTAAAAAGAAACACAATGTTGTTTTCCATATACACAATGTTCAAAAAATTTAAAATTGATATTACAATCATCAAGGCCTTCAACAAGGCTCTTATTTTGCAAGGTTCTAAAACCCTTCTCACCAATGTGACTAGGTCATTGGTGCCATAACATTGTCTTCTTTGCAGGAAGCTTCATTTCCATGGAATGAGCACCCTTAGGTACCCAAAATGGACAACCATCAGATGTAGCTACAACATGCTTCTTCTCTACATGATTTGATGGTGAGGATGAAGAATTCAAAGATCTCTTCTTCAGTACATCAAAAGAACTATTGCACTATATAGTGCACACATCAAGCTGTTCAACAAAGTGCCAATATGAACACCCTTAGACAACACCATAGCCCCTCTAGTCATCTTACATCCTCCACTAGAGAAAACAACTTACGCTCCCAAATCATTCAATTTACTTATAGAAAGCAATTTTTGTGTCAAACCTTAGATATGCAAGACACCATCAATCCCCTTCACTCTTCCATCATGAAATTTGATTTTGACTCTTCCACGACCAACAATCTTCAGGTGAGAGTCCTCACCCAGGTAAACCTCTCCACCATTGTACTCCTCATACTTCAAGAACCAATCTCTATGACAAGTCATGTGAAAGGATGCACTTGAATATATCAACCACACATCATTTGATGTATGGGTTGCCAAGGCTACAATAAATGCTCAATCATCTTAGATGATTTCTAGGATTCAAAATTAGAGAAAGACTTGTTTTTCTTCTTCTTCTTCTTCTTGCAATCTTTCTAAATGTGACCAATTTCACCATAGTTCCAACATTCTACCTTGGAATTCTTACTAGGAGACTTAGATTTCCCTAGAGACTTTGACTTAGATTTCTTGTCTTTCTTTTTTCCTCTCTCCTTTGGTCTTCCATGGACTACAAGGGCCTCCTTGGCTATCTCATAAGACTTCCTTTGCATCTCTTTAGATAATAATGAGGCAACAACCTCATCTATCTTGAAGGTGGAAGTAGTTCTTCCAATTTAGCCATTATTAAGTGATCCCAAGAGTCCGACAACAAACACAAAAGGAGCATGCAATGGTATTGCTCATCAATCTTGTCTCCAATGGAACCCAGTTGTGCAACCAACATGTTAAAAGAGTTTAGATGATCTGCCACAGATCCTCCATCTTCCATTTTTAGAGAATACATCTTATTTCTTAGAAAATATTGTTTACCAGGGATTTAGCCTGATAGACATCACCAAGCTTCTTCCATAGAGAAGCAACAGTTTTCTCTTCATGGAAATTAAGGAGGAAAAAATCAACCAAACATAGTCTAATAAGACCCTTGTCTTTCCTATCCATGAGATCCCAATCCTCTTGTTTCATGCCTTGTGGCATGGCTCTAGAAACTGCAAGCCATATATCACAATCTACAAACATGTCTTCCATTTTGAGCTTCCAAAGTTCAACATTGCAGCTTTTAAATTTTTCCATCTCAATCCTCCCAAATGTGCTTGCCATCTCTTTCTTGCAACAAGGTAATGAAACACACTTCTGCAAAACTCCCACTGAAACAAAGATCAGCTCAAAAAACCCTTCTAACCCAACAAAGGAACCACGGCTGGCCATGCTTTGATACCAACTGAAAGGAAGCCAGGTGAGCGAAAACAACTTCCTACACTAATCTAAGTAGGGGAGAGTTACAAAATTTCATTTTAACACCTTTAAATAGTTACAACAAGAGAATCACATAGAGAATACATGAATAAAACATCAACAACACATATAACAGTGACACCAAAAATACATGGGGAAAACCCTTTTGGGTAGAAAACCCCACCCTCCAAAAGCAAAGTACTATTGTATTTCTTCAAAAGGAATTACAATACAACCCCAAGTATAAAGCCTTCTACAAGTGCTTCAAAATGAACACCTTTTTTGGAGTGATATCGACAACACTTCGTTACTTGCAAACAAACTATGCATTCTACAATGTAAGGCACTCAATATATAGAGTGATAAAAGCTTCAAGAAGCATCTAGAAGGAGAGGGGCATCAAAATACACATGGCACAATATCCCACGCCATAGAAATGCATTTGGACACATGTAACGTATCCCCTTACACCCCTTACAATTGTCAAACATACAAATATTCCTTCCTCAAGCTTGGGCACCTAGAATATACTAAAAATAGCTTATGACCAATGCCTTACACATCTTACAATTGTCATAAAATTTGTCATAGGTGACATCACTTACAACTATAAGAGAATATGTCATAACTGACAAAGAATACCCGATTCTCTTATAGCCTGTCATAACCCAACTTGGAAGCCAACTTTCTCCATGCAACAAGATACCTTATGTCGACACATCATAGAATCTATCATAGGTCAAAGATTCCAAAGTGGGATGCCTATGTCCATTTGGGATGATTATGTGTCATCTAGTCACCTCCAACGGGGATGCCACCTAGCTGGTGGGTCCCAATTTGTGACATGACACCATAGGTAATTAAATAATACAAATTAATACAATAATACATCAAATTAAATCAATATTAGGACTCTAAGTTTGAGACACATTAATCCCAACATTTAGCACTCTTTTATCTCTCTTGTCCTCTTGGCTTCCTCAATCCTCTACAAGTGATATTGTTCTTGTCTCTCATTTTTGTTACAAGTATTTCTTTTGTTGTGCCCTTGAACAACTTGGGATTATCACATCCTTTCTATTTCCTTCATTTTAGTTTTACATTATTGCATATTCATAACTTTGACCATTCCCAAACACACGAGATTTGATAGAGGTAAGTCTCTAAACTCCAAATATTTTTTTGTTTTCTTTGTGTTTGCAAGTATTTTGAGAGCACTCAACCAAGTGAAGGTTCACAAGTGTTTTTTTTGTTTATTACTCATTTATTTCTTTGATTAAAACACATGAGAATCTTGTTATTAGTTTATTTCTCTATATTGTTATTATCTAGTATTTGTTGACACATTTTCTATTTTGGTTTTGCAAACTAGGTGGACAAAAAGGTTGTTTTTTCATGATTTTTAGACATTTTTCCACATTATGTTTATACAGACAATAGTGCAATGCGCATACATCTGCGTAATGCACTAGTGTAATTGGAAATGACTTCCTCCTTTTGACTACAAGTTCCTTTTTTCCCCTCTTTTCCATCCTATAATTAATTTTTTGTAAGTTATTATATTTTATTTTTTCAAAAAATAGTCTTTTATTAGCTTTCCTCTATCATTCCATTTAAATATAACTCTTTTTTCTTAAAGAATTTATAGGATTGTGGAGTCATTCTCTTAAATAATAATAAAATAGTGCAATCTTAATGTAAAAGGTAGGAAAAATAATTTGGCTAACACACTTAGCTAAATCACCATTTTCCCTTTTTTTATAGATAGTTATTTCCATGTTATCCAATTGTCCAGCCACACAATCTGGTTTCTTGCAATTGTTTAAGTGGTTTTACAAGAAGCATAGTCAAAGTTCTCCAATGATTGATATTTACACATGCCATTGATTTCCTCTTGGAGTGCCACTTGGATGTCTTGGAAATCATTTATAATCCATTGTTGTTCTTTTCTTTCAACAAATTTAGAAATAATTTAACTTTACTTATATTCAATAAAATAAACTTAAAAAATTATAATATAAAAAATCATTCTAATTTGATAATCAATTAAACACATGTTCTAAATTAATTCATAATTAAACAATTATCTTATTAATTATTTGATTACAAATCATTATTTAATTACTTCATTATTATTGTACTGAACAAAACTTTCATGCCAATAGACTTATTAGAATTGATAACATGTAAGCTAGTATATGCGTGTGGTGGTTCTCAATAAGTTCAAACTTCCACATACTATATCATGATCTACCTCCCTCTCCTATATGATATTATCTCCCTTTACTAGTTATAAGGGTTAGAATAACCATCCTACATCTACTTCAAGTCAATAGGTTGTAGTTAATCATATATATACTGCAAATAAAAATGATTTTTCCTTACCCAAAGTGAAATCATACCAACCAAAATGAAACCATATATACATTTTATCTTAAATCATATTGCAAGTATATAATACTCAATTCAACAAAACTATCACTCATAAAAATCTCAATCAAACATTTTTATGATTCTAGAGATTAATAAATAAAATACAAGATGTGACACACGGTCTATTCTAAGGATACTTTTCCTTCACATATTGTCCAAGGATAATTTTCTTCTATATTGTTTGGTCATTTACTATTATTGACCAGTGGGATTGATTCCCATGTTATTGTACTTGTCGTGACCACAACACACCCCTATATTTTGAATATTAGGGACCCTTGTCTATGTTTTTTATGTCTAGCTTTCATTCATCTTTCATATTTTTGGTTTGGGAAGGGAAAATTTGAGTTGCATTGTTGTCACACATTTTAAATCTATGTCAATGTTGTTCTTTAGTTGTATAGTTGGATATGAAGTTCTTTGTTTGGGGCCTAGGACTGATTAAATGCCTTGGTGTCCATGCACTTGTCATTTTAAATACATGATATTTCAAGCTTTGCATACATGTCATGTTTTTTCATTTACCTTGTTGCATTCAAGGTCATGCCAAAGGTGTTTACTTCATTTTATTTAACCAAGACACTAGATTCTTGTATCTAGACTCCTAGTCACATTTAAATTTGGGCTGTCTTGGTTTATTACAAGGATTGTCGACTCTAGAACTATCAATCTTTAGTCAAGTCATCTTTTTGTAAGTCATGTTGATATCCCAAATCTCTTGCCCTTTGAACCTCCTTGTTGATATTCGCTCATGTAAAATAAAATGCAATCCCAAAGATCGAGTTTCATTTATATCAGACTTTAAGATCTCATACGTATTTATGAAAATTGAATGATTTATTCCGAAGTTAAAGATTGAATTAATTCAGACTTCAAAAATCAATCTACACCAATGCACTTTGTAGTTTAGAATTCAAATTTATTATCCAAAAACCAAACTCTAAAAACCCTAAAAGTTTACTTGAACGGATTGTTGAACCCAATTTGCAAATGTTCAACCTCCACATTAGTTTCAAAATTCCAAGTTTTCATGGACTTTGAAACCTAGTCTACATTCATACACATTTGCTAGGGAGTCTCGAGCCCTAAAGCCTTCTTGTTCTAGACCTAGAAAACCTAATTTTTAAACCTTCATGAAATAACTTCCTTTGTGTAAAGATGCAACTCACACTGAAGGTCAAAAGTTTGAATTCATGTGAGTTTGGAACTCTTAGATTATACTAATTTGGACTTTTGAGTAATGAATATAATCATGTTTTTTGTTTCGTAAACTCTGAGTCCAATACTTCGGATTCCAAAACTCAATTTAAAGCCTTGATTTCATTTTAGATTATAATTTGTGTTTGGTTTCCTTGTTAGAGTTGCAGTCTCTGTAGTGTAATGGCGAAATTGATTGATCTTGAGATCTTAGTTTATATCACTAGTATAAGTGGAAAGGTTTATGATTGGACCAAGTTTATCTCGAATGCCAAGCCCCCAAGAGTTGGACGATTATTCAAAAATTGCATTTTATTGTCCTGGGCATCGAAGAGTTGCTGTATAAATCGCCATAGAAGGTATGGATTTGGGATATACAGAAAAATGGATTCATTCCAAAGGCTTTAGGAACTTGCTAGGAGAATTGAGAGGGGCAATAGAAATAATGGTCTTACCTTGACATATCCCAATCCCCTGAAAAATACAACTATACTAGCTGTTCAGAAGGGAACGAGACCAGTTTTGCAGGGTAGAAATCTTAATAATATGATGATAATGGCAACTAGGAGATTGGAGGTTGTTGAGAATAGAGATGAAATTAGGAAGATGATCTTCTTACTTCACATTATCCTCCTACAGAGATTGAAAAACATGCAACAGTCAAAATAGTAAATGTAGTAGTGATTCAGATTCTACAAGTTCTTCAGGCATTTGGTAGTTAGTAAGGAGAAATCCATGTCCATAGATACAAAACCTCCTTCATTGTCTAGTTCATGTAAGTAGTCTCAACTTCTTTCAAAGGGCCTACGCACTCTATTGTGAAAATTGATTCTAAGGTCCATATTTGTAGAATTTGTACAAGATATATTGAAACTTAGTATGTGAAGTCTTGAATGGAATTGTAGAAGTTAAAGATCATAATGCTTTAGTGGTTCATAGAGTGTTTGAGGGGAACTCATTGAGCAATGGTGGATTTATTGATTAGATTTGAAAAGGTTTCAATCTTCTAACATAGGGGAGCTATATTTTACATGGTCTAACATCTCAGAGACCTTGTTGTATTTCTTATAAGATAAATGGAGACTTTAGAGATTGTGGGTTTGAAAATTTCATTATTGTTGTCTTTGCAAAGTTAGTACATATGAATTCTTTAGATGTTGGTTCGTTTATTGATTTACTGGAGACTATTTTGATCAAATTTTATTAGATTATCTAGCTTATGCAATGTTGGAATAGGCTAAGAAATAGGGTGAAGCACATGGTTCTTACCAAACCAAAGACACTACTACTGCTTTGTGTCTAATATTGGCTTTTAGACATCTCTAGAGCTAGCAAAGGTCTATGTTCAAGGTGACTTGATTAAAACAAGTACACATGCCATAGTTACTTGATTGTAGAAAATGGTTCAAGTGAGGAATGGTCTTTTTTAATCAAATTTCTCATTCACCAAATAGTTTATGTAGGGTTTGAAGATAGATTTAGATTGTTTAACCCTTTTCTTCCCTTTTTTTTTTTTTGCTATTGATGATATTAGATTAGGATTAGTTTAGGATTTTGATGATGTATTTCTATTCACATATGGTATATTTGTAAGTGAAAATTTGACTTTTGCATGATAAAAATCATATTTTACATATATTTTTCTATTATAAAAATTATAATTGTTACTCCTTTCAAATTGTCCAAAACACCATGCACAACTTTTTGTGTTCCTAGTTACAAGTTTTTGATTTTGAAAACAATTAGCTATTGAATGGTTTTAAATGGTTTCTTTTATATTTAGCAGATATACTATATATTGTGGAAAGTTTCTGCCGTTAACCCGCTCCCACAAAACAATTTCAGCTAGCCATCATACAATTTACTTGTCTATTCCTCGCTGTCTTGCATTTAATTTGTAGATCTCCTATTTTTGACTGGCATTTATATGCAGATCCAAATGAAATCAGATTTTTAGCCAATAGACTATATATTGTGGAAAGTTTAAGTGGAACCCTGTCTCATGCCGGTGCTCCCGTAAAACAATTTTAGCAAGCCGCCATACAATTTGCTTATCTATTCCCTGTTGTCTTGCATTTAATTTGTAGATCTCCTAAGTCAGATTTTTGACTGGCATTTATATGCAAATCCAAATGGAATCGGATTTCCATCTCGCATGAGCCCTAAAACTCTAATTTTTTCATCCTCTTCATTTATTGATTGAATTGATGACTGTAGGGAGATTGTTTGGTGAGGTGTTGCAACAAGCTCAAAGTGGGCTACGCCGCGGCTGGCTATGCGCACTCCAAATGCGTGGGAGCCTGCGTTGTCACCTTCACTGTTGGCGGTCTCTCTGTGATCAACGCCATTGCAGGGCCTTACAACTATATGCATCGTTGGGGGCCCCAACCCCAACGACTATGGAACCAACCGTATTCTTCATCATACCATTGGACTTCCAGATTTTATGCAGGAGTATCACTGTATCGCTGCTTTCAAACTATAACATGCGCTTAGGTACCCTCCTACTCTTGCAATCATTTTCCTCTGCTTTTTCTTGTTTTGCATTTCTCTTTCCCAAAACTGAGCTCTGTTCTTTTTTTGTGTTTTTAGGTGATCGTGAACAATTTGGATGATGACAACGAGCTTATTGACCATGCGGTAGAGAAAGCCTGCGTATATCAACATCTGCTGTAATGGTAGAGTACAAAGAAGTCCAGGTGGAAAATATATAATCCTATTTAGAGAAATACCTACAGGAGAAGAAATTGGAGCTGTTCTATAACTGGCTTTGAAACCATGTCTGTTGAATTTAATGACATCAGAATAAACAGAAGAAAAAGATTGTAGAAAATAAAATGAACAAACAAGAACACACACAACCAAGAACATAGGATTTTATAGTGGTTCGTTCAACAATGGCTACATCCACTTTCAGAGGGATTCTCTTTTATTAATTCTCAACACAAATAAATAATATTCAAGTATCAACAACTTTTATAATTTAGTCTCATCTCCAAAATGGAAAAATCCACCAAAATGGTCAATTTCTAAATTAGCAAATACATGCCAAAAAGAAGTCAGTTACAAAAAAGATATCTGTTTCGAGTGTGAGAGAAACTGCTGTTATAATTAGAATATTTGGGCTTCACCGAACCCAACAATCTCCCATTTGAAGACCAAATATTGCTTGAAATAGCTACTTAGAGATATCCCCCACCGCAAGCATTTACATCAACCCCAACGAAGATTTTAGCTTCGCCAAATTTTGTTCAAGAATGTTTTGGATGAGTCTCCTCTAAAGCACATTGGATTTAATAACCTCCATGGATTTTAAGCTTTCCATTTCCTCCCCCACAACTAGAATACAATTTGGACCTCCACCATGGCCCAAATCCAAAAGCTTTTCTGTACACCACCAATACTCTTGAAGGGTCTTCCCTTTCCATGCAAACACAACTGCACTATCATATCCACCAGCATATGTAGTAGCATCAGGACTACTTCGATAACCATACCCAGCACCAACATCCTTCATGTCAACATCAATGACATCACCAAACCCCATCTCAAAGAATGGATTTTTTGTATTTCCTATAGAAGCTTTTGCACTACTTGCAATCAATTCATTCCACTTTGCCTCTACTTCTGCAATCTTCATCAATAAATCATCTCTCTTTTTCTTCTTGAAATCCAATTTCCTCAAAGGCCTTATTCTTATCCTTTTCGAAGTCTTCTAGCATGTCAAAATCCTCGTCTCCCAAATCTCGCGGGCCCTTTCCCACACATACCTTGCCTGGGCAATGCTTGGGGAATTAGGATCAACATCACTCATAAGAACTAGTGGCCAAATGGATAGGAGCATCATCCATTTCCATATTTAATGCTTCATTTCTTTTCTTTCCAAAAAACTCCCATTCTTTTGTAAATTTGTCTTTTTCTTTCTCCATACAAAAAATTCGCTCTTTGAGCATCAAAATCTCTTCCTTTAGGATCACAACTTCTTTGTTTAGGCAATCCTCTTGATTTTCGACCTCTCTTTCAGGTTCATCTTCACTCAGTTCCAGACTGCATCCTCCTCTCCTTGGGAGGCATCCTCCTCATCTCAGAAGGAAAACTCCACAGTCTCTCGTTGTTTAACCAATGATTGCTTCAAACCCTCTTTGTTATCTTCTTTCTCTTTGCCAATGACAGCCACAAGTGCATCAAGATTCAAGAAGGAAACAAACCTAGCATCCTCCTCCTCTTCAGTCAAATCCTTTTCATTTTTCTAGCCATCCCACCAATGAACATGGTGCCTTGATTCAGGTTGCACTTGCACATTACTTTCTACCAAATCTAAACTGCCAAGAAATTCTTCAATGATAGATTCAACTTTATTATCATCTGAAACTCCCACTTCAGCGAGTCTCTTCACTATATAAAAGCACCCAGCTCCGGGATCAAACACCCAATCATTTTCCATCTATGCTCAATACTTCTCCATGGCTCTGATACCAAATGTTGAATTTAATGACAATAGAATAAACAAAAGAAAAAGATTGCAGAAAATAAAATGAACAAACAAGAACACACACAAACAAGAACACAAGATTTTATAGTGGTTAGCCCAACAATGGCTACATCCACTTTCAACATGGATTCTCTTTTATTAATTCTCAATACAAATAAATAATATTCAAGCAACAACAACTTTTATAATTTAGTCTCATCTCTAAAATGGAAAAATCCACCAAAATGGTCAACTTCTAAATTAGCAAATGCATGCCAAAAAGAAGTTAGTTACAAAAAAGACATTTGTTTCGAGTGTGAGAGAAACTAGCATTATAATTAAAATATTTGGGCTTCACCAAACCCAACAATGTCTTCCTTGTTACCTTCCATCCCTTAAGCTCTTATTTATGTTTGTTCCCTGCATAGGCTTTATTACAACTCTTTCCCTTGTGTGGTATTCACTGCACTTGTAGGATAACCTATCTCTGTTGTTTTCCATTTATCTCGAACAATCGTTCCACCAAAAGATCATATTTTTTGTTTGTCTTCTAGGTTTCTCATGCTCCTTCCCTTTCTTCATGTAACATCCTACATCTATATCCTAGTTCCTCTATCACTTCATTCCCTTTTTATCAATCTTGTCTTCATTCCTTGGTAAAACATTGTTTGATGCCATACAAAAGGTCTTGATAAATCTGGCTCACATTTTTGTTTATATATCTCAGCATTTATTTCAATGTTGTACCATGTACTTTAGAAGTATCACTACTGTAAAGATATTTTACTTATTGCATCGTTGGCTTAAAAATGAAGCTATGAGGGAAAGATTAAGAGCATTAGTTCCAGTTATGCAGGGAAAGGATGAATGAAAAATGCTCTACCTAAACCCACTTCCAATTATCCATGTAGATAGTGTGGACATAAAAATATTGTATAATATTAACCAACTCTTCTATGTAGGAGACAATATCAAAATTTACCATATGAGAGACAAGCAATTCATTCATTTATATGCAATGGGTTGTGGGTAATAAGATCTGCTGCTAAGATTTGACAGCTTGATAAATCATAATATCTCTTGGTTTTTTCCTTGTCTGAATGTGGTTTTAGTGCTAGCGATGTATGTAAACTGCCTTATTAAGTAGTTAATGTTTGACCAAAGGGTTAGGAACATTGAAGTTGATAATGTATGGTGAGGAAAAAAATAATCAGTAACTTGTTTGAAGCTTAGTTTCCTTCTATAGTCCATATAGATAAAATGTAGACATATGTTATGATCTTGATTAGTGCCTCTAACTAAGAGACTAATGTTATAAGCAATTGTTTGTGATTGAAATTTTGTAAGAGGTGTTTTCAAGATTTATGAGTTTTGATCGTGATTGGATTTTCTTTTTTGCAATGTTCTTTATCTATTTGATGGTAACTTTCTTTTTTCATTTGTATTGCTTTATGTTTTAAATATGTATGCAAATATTTCAAAATTAAATAATACTTAATTTTTTTAATGAAAAAATCTAGATTTTTCTAAGTTTATTCATTCCATTATTTACCACTTATTATTAATGTAGTGCATGACATCCACACACACTCATATACAAACACACTCTCTCTAACATATTAACATACACATAGTTTTCTATTGGCGTAATCCTTGAACCTTCTTTAGGTGCAAGTGCTAGTTAAATTAAAGTTGGAAACTACTTGCAAAAGGTTAGATATTTTAAAATAGAAATAATGAACATATTTAAAATTAAATTAAAGGCTTTACACTAGCTAATAACAAGTAATTTTGCTATACTAAACCACTAATTCTATGAGTGAATCTTGGTATTCTACACATAGAGTCAACCAATTGAAGCACTCTCCAACTAGAATATTTGGTAAGCCTCACAAATATAATTAATGAATAATCTTGAGGGTAGCCAATTTTCAAGGAGGGTAAAATTTGTTATTTCAACATATTTGTGTGTCAAACCCTACACCAACAATACCTATGTCTAATTTAATTTGAATTATGCTAAAAAATATAGGCAAGTTTGTTATCTGCTAAGGGAGTATTTTTAAAATTCCTTGATCAAATGTAAAACCTTGTTACCAATGATTCTAGATTCTTAATTTGAAGCATTTTAGTGTGTGGATCAATGTGCATTAGTCAAATTCCAAAGGACAAACTAAAGGAGGGAGATTGAATTTTAGAATTGGGCTAGACTAGGCTATACCAAGGGAAATGACCACACATACAATCTAGTTTAGGATGACACAGATCTTAAGGGATTTGAGAAATCCTACCTATGACTTAGAGTATAATGTTATGTGTTATAAGTTTAGGGTTAATGCCAATAAGACAAAGGTAAAAAGAAACAAAGAAAATAAAATGAGGTAAAGAAGAAAATAAGGAATATTCATGTCCAATTCTATCAAAATGCACTATGAAAGGTTCTCTCAAGTCATTCATATAGTTGCAATGAAAACAATGAATAAATAAATTCAAATAAAAAATAAAATAGAAATAAATTAAAGCATTTGAAGGTACATCAAATAGTAAGTGTAGTGGAGAAAAAAAATGAAGGAGAAAAAAACCAAATTACATCCAAATTCAAAATCCTACCACTACTTCCAAATGAGTACACTAATATACAAATTTAAATAAAAAAATTATAATAAATGCAAACCTAGTTTTCTATGAACATTTTTGCAATGTGTTGATGTTGAGTTGCTCTTTGAATCCTTAATGTGATAGTGTGTACTACTTGAATGCTCTTCTCTTGATAATGCCTCACAAAGGTATGTTTTATAAAATTGATGAGGGAAAATGAAGGTTGAGAGAAAAAATGAATTTAAATTTGGGAGGGAGGAGAGAATTAAATTCAAGTAGTTAGTGGATGGAGGGTTAGGATTGACTTGATTAGATGGATCATGGGGATACAAAGTTAATTTGATTTTAGATTGAAGGTAGTTGGAGATGGCTTGGTGGCTAGGGTTAGCCTAATTGATTTAATGATTGAGATTGGGTATTAATTTCATTTTGGAGATGATTTCTACTTTTATTTATTTTTTAATTAATTGGTGGCTGGGATTGGAAGGCTAAGATTGATTTAATGATTTAGATGGATAGGATTAAATGTTGACCTAATTTTGGATTTGATGATTTATATTTATTTTAATTTTAAATTATTGATGTGCCACAATTAGCTCTTTAATTGAGGGATGGACTAGGATTTGGGCATTTAGGATAATTAATCAAGTAATTAGATTGTCTAATTAATTAGGGGAATATGTAGGATGCTAGTTTCATTAAATAAGTATGATTTATTTACTTAATTTGATGATGATGGAAATTCTAAAGGACAAGTCTTAATTAAATAAACGCAATTTATCTAACTAATTAGTGTTGATATGATGAGAATATAGTTATAACAAGGATGTTAAGTGTGTTGAAAGTAGGTGTGTCAAAAGTGGCATGCCCAATAGGTCATCTACATGGTCTTCAACATCATGTTGGAGCATGTCATGAAAGGTGACAATCATAGCCTATTATAGGTGGCTCTTGTGTTCTTCAATCCCAAGGGAATAATGAAGGTTCTTCAAAATGTTCCCCATGACATAATGAAGGTGATTTTGTGTTGATCTTTAGATGCTATTTGGATTTGACTGTAGTTGGAGAAATCATTAAATGTCTTTTTGTAGAGTTGACTATACTATTGATATCGGGTAAGGTCCAAGATCATCCTTGTGGCAAGCCTTGTTGATGCCACATAAATTTGTACAAACCTAGATCTCTTTGTTATTTTTCTAATTGATTCAATATTAAAGATTCATTCAGAGTAATTGACAAGGTGGATAAAGCATACCTCTAAGAGTTTTTGTGATTCTTCTCTGACTAGGAGGACAATTTTTATTTATTAGTAACATGGGAATTTTTAGCCTAGCCCACACTAGGTGAGGCCAAAAATGGGAGACCTCATCCCTGACATGAATGTACTATATTAATGCAAACTAGGAGGGAAAATTTAAGGTGCATTTTGCACAATTTTTTTTTACAAGATTTGTGTTTTCTCAAATGAAAAGGTGATGTACAACTAGAGTGAATCTAATTGTAACATGTTGATGTAAGACTAGACAAACACATCTAAATAGTCCTTGAGTAAGGTGCCATGCATTTCCCTTCTTTTAGATTCATGGTAGTTGTGCTTTGTGTGATCTTTGGATTATCCTTTATCCCCAAACTAACATTGATTACATCCTCCACTAGTAGTGTTGATCGATTTTATAGTTGAGTAGGTGTTGGTAGGATATTGAACTCTTCATCTATGGACAAGTGTCCTAGATCTTCCTTAGGGAGGATGGATGAGTTTTTTTGATCGATTCCTTGAGTTGCATTTGATAGATGAAATTTTTCATTCCTATATCGATATCTCTCTTATCAATCAAGTATTGGATATACTTCTTAGGTTTCATACATTTTTTGGTATTATGGCCCTTGAATTTTTAATACTCAAAATATTCATTTTCCTTGTACCAAGTGAGTTTAGGTTTACTTTCATTAAATGAATTGGTTAGTGGGAAGATGATCATGTTCATTTTTTTGAAATACTGCTTAAACCATGTGTTCTCCTAGGGGGTATCTTGACACTTTTTGATTTCTTGTTTAGTTGAACCATGAGTATGGCAACACTTGAGAGGTTTTTATGACTTGATGTTCTTGGAATTTGTTACTTCATCACCAACTACATTCTAGTATTTTTTAAGAATTCAGGCTCATTATTGGATTTTTATTCTCTTGTGAACACTTTCACAAGTCTATTGTTAGTTAGGGCCTTTTCACTTTGTACCCAATTTTCAATGATTTCATCATAGGAGGCTACACAATGGATTTGTAAGTGAAAGGATAATTTAGGATTGAGGTTGGTGATGAAAATACATACCAAATGATTTTCAGGTATGGACCATGAAAACCTACTTGTGAAGCTCCTCCACCATTTTAGAAATGAAAATAAAATATCCCCATTTCTTTGTTTTGTGTTTTATAGGTCCATCATGATGAGCTCATGTTCTATGTTACAAGAGAAGTATTTTCCAATTTTTTCTAATGTAAAAAAATGACATGATGAAAACTTTTGGGCAAGTGGAGGAACAATCCATGAGCTTTTCCACCTAGGCTTCTCAACAAAAGGTGGATTAGGAAATCATCATTATAGGCCACTTCTTGCCATGCCATATAAAATTATTTTGCATGACCACAAGGGGTATCTCTTTCCCGTATATTTGTCAAATTTAGGGATTTCAAAGTGCAAGGGAAAGGGTGTTTGCAAAAGTGATTAGTCAAGAGGATAGGGGCACAAATCCTCAAACTTGTACCTTTTTGATTGGTTGGAGGATCCAATTTGCAAGCCTTTGATATCATCTTTCATTACTCTTCATTCTTGATTAGATTATGTGCTATGGTTTTGAAATGGTGGGATATTGTAATGGGGTGGAAGCTAAATTTTTTGATGAGAGTGGCCTCTACCACGAGCATTATGTTGTGTGGCTTGTACATTCTTTGTGGTGTTATTGGCCTCTCTATTATCAATGTTTATGTTATCCAAGGGTTTATTGCAGGTATTAATATGGTTATTGGTATGATCATTGGCTCTATCATGGTCATGGGCTTGGTAAAGAGGGTCTCTATTCATGACATTAGAAAAGTTGACTTTTTTTGGGAACCTAGCTACAATTTGTACAAGATGCCTAAGGAGATTATCTCTATTGTGGAAGAGGTATCAATCTACCATGGCTCATACTAGCCCATAGTGACTAGGAGATGACTTTTGGTTTGTTTTTAGATATTTGGAAGGTTTAAAATGGGTTTACATATATG
Source organism: Sequoia sempervirens (assembly GCA_007258455.2). Taxonomy (NCBI): domain Eukaryota; kingdom Viridiplantae; phylum Streptophyta; class Pinopsida; order Cupressales; family Cupressaceae; genus Sequoia; species Sequoia sempervirens. The sequence continues at coordinate 113,434 of VDFB02271076.1, read as the reverse complement.
GGAAGACATGATAAACACAATAATAATCCTATTTTATTTAGGTAGGAGTGTTTGAATTTGCAAGTCCTCATACTTTGATCCAATTGTAAATAGTACAACCTATTAATCCCAAGGCATTAGGTACTTTTTATTCTCAAGATCACATGATGACATAAGAGAAGAACATACTGACTATACTATTCTTGGAAGTACAATGTGAGTAGCTTTCTAGGGCTATTTGCCTATCGATGCGATGTATAGACTAAATGGTCACAAGGTTTGCTAAAGTGAGCCCTTGATATACTTGAAGGTATGTGAGGCCCAAATCTATGAAGTTGAGGTGTACATTTGATAATCTAGTATAATAAGGTAACACACTCTTCTCCTTCACTTGCAAGATATAAAGGTTTGTGTAAGTTTATCTCAAAATGACAAGTACACCTTGAAGAGAGGAGCCTTTTTGATTCTCCTCCCAATTTATATACCTCACTAGATCCTGAGGGTTCCAGTCACCACTTGGTGATGAAATCCAAACTATATACCTATTAAAAAATTAAAAAAGGTGATTTTTTTTAAATTTTTAAGATCACTCCAAAACACTAAAAGAGAGCATACACAAGGTTCCTCGAGAAAACACAAGTAAAACATATTGCTTTTGATTCTTAAAATCATCATGTGGCATAAGAGGAGAGCATACACAACCTATTTCATGAACACACAAAAAAGAAGAAAAAAGAACATTTTAACATGGAAGAAATATTTATTTCTTAAAAAAAAGAGAGATTTGTGAAATAGATTTTAAATTTTCCGTCTTCTTCAAATAAACCTGCAATTATCATGAGTTAATAATTTTATGATTGATCTTTTAACACATGATATCTTCTTTAAGAAAAAAGAGATTAGCAAGATAAATCTTTACATGATTATACACAATATACACAATGACCCAAATGAGATAAAATTTTGACACATCCCAAAGATTTTCTTATTATAGAAATTTACTATTTCAAATAGTTAAAAAAATTGACAAAAATGTTGAAGAATTTTGGATCTTCCTCCATTTGCTTTACAGAGCATGACATCATAGCGTATTTTCATCTAATACACGCAATTGCATATCGCTGTCACTGATATAACACAAATCAATTATGCATATACTTTAGATAGGATGTATCTAATTGTCTTCTCTTGCTGTAATGTAAGCACGCTCCACTATTCAGTGTCATCCGTTGGATCAAAATCATCATGACAGAACTTACCCTTTGCCATTTTTAAACAGTTGCTTTACAAATGAAAAAAAAAAGAATAACGAGTGCCATTTCAGCTAGAATCCCTAAGATTAATGCTGTACAGTCTTGACAGTGATCATTATTGTCATCATTATGATCAAATGAATGAATGAATGATTTTAATTACGTTTATGAGATCCGTCAGTCTATGGGACCCAAGAGATGAAAATTACGTTCACGAGATCCGTTAGTCTATGGGACCCAACAGATGAAACCAAAAAACTGCCTTTGCTAATACAACAAAACCACCACCGACCCCACTGTACTATCTACTGTTGTTTTCAATCTCTTTGCTGATTTGGTTTCTTCTGCTGTGTATTTTGATCAGGTAACTTGCTGTTTTATCAAAGGAATAGTTAAAATGCATCCTGTGTATACCGCGGGTAGCACTTGCTCAAATAAACCTGATTGACAATGACATTATTGCAGACATCCTTGAGCCTCTGCACAACCACACACATACACTTGGTGCAAATCAGTGAACCTGTGGATGATGAAAGTTGGTGCCGTCGTTGAGATTCCTGCTAGAGGTCTACTTAATAAAAATCATTCTCTTTGTAAGATCTGTTATTGTTTTGAAACTTAGATTTATGTCAATAGTCGTTTGGTCGGTGAAGTTGAATAGTTCCGAATGAGTCTATCAAGGATTAAGTCTTGCTGAGTGCAAGACCCCAATATTATGAGGGATGAGGCTAGGATTGTGCCTCAGATGACTTTGACATGATCGATACCCCTTAGTCTTTGGGTCTCAACCCAAGAGGTTTTAACTTATTTAAAAAACCCTCCATTAAAAAAAACTTATAATCATGTCGAAATTTCATTCTTGTTACATATTAAATCAAATTTGCATCCAAATTCAAAATCTTTTTAGTTATTACTACATTTGATTGAGTGAATTAAGTGCAAATTTAAATTAAAAATTTAGAATTAATGCAAACATAGTGTTATGTGGATGTACTTGCGATGTGTTTGTTGATTTGCTCTTTGAAGTTTCAATGTGGTAGTGTGTACCTACTTGGATGCTCTTCTTTTCTTAAAAATGACTTAGAGAGGGATGGATTTATAAATTTGATGAAGGAAAATGAAGGATTGAGATTGGTTTGAAATAGTGGGCTAAGATTGGATGAGAAAATTTGAATTTGAATTTAGGAAAGAGGAGTGAATTAAATGCAGGTGGAGGGCAAGGATTGACTTGATTAGATGGAAGGTGGGGATTAAAATTTAATTTAAGTTTTGATTGAAGGTAGTTGGAGATGTGTGGCTTAGATTAGTCTAATTGATTTGATGGCTATGATTGAACATTAATTTCATTTTAGATTTGATTATTGTATTTATTTTTAATTTTTTAATTGATTAGTGGTTGAGATTGGAAGGTGAGAATTTATTTATGATTTAGATGGCCAGGGTTGAATGTTGACTTGATTTTGGATTATAATTTATATTTATTTTAATTTTAAATTGTGGATATGACATGATTATCCCATTAATAGGGGATTGGATTAAGATTTAGAGATTTAAGATAATTTATGTGGATGTAGGATGTTAGTTTTTTGGGAGAGTCGAACCCATGGTGAAGCCACACTTCTGGAACCCTTAACCAACTGAGCTAGGACTGGCGCCCCATGTAGGATGTTAGTTTACCTAAATAAGTAGGATTTATTTAATTAATTTGATGATGATGGAAATGTTAGAGGGTAACTCTTAATTAACTAAAAAACTAAAATTTATCTAAGTAATTAGTGCTGATATGATGAGAATGAGGTTACGACTAGGATATTAAGCGTGTCAAAAATGGTGATGTTAGATGTTTCATTAGGATGTGGTCAATTTTAGGTGTCTACAATAAACAATAGTTCATAGAGACTTGACCAAAAATTTAGTGTGGCACTCTTCTTCCAATAAGTCATATTATTACCAATCACATGGTGGGAAGTCCTTTAGATTTTACCTATGAGAATACACTTGGAAATTCCTTAGACTTCATTTAAAGTGGTCTCTTTAAAAAATATTCTCTTTAATGGAATGGTCTAATTTAGATTAGGAACCTATATTTGTTTTGGTTTTTGATTTTTCTTTGTAATAGTATTGGCTTTATTTTTTATTGAAATAGGAGGTCCATGTTGAGTATAATTACCTATAGTTACAAGAGGGTCAAAGAGGATATCATTGGTGTTATCATTTAGAAAATTGGTCAAATCATCAATGAGTATGTATTGAATAACATCCTTTATTTTTAGAGAATCGTGATAGGTATTATTGTGTATTTTATCAAGAGTAGTGAGTATTGAGCATGATGTATGAGATTGATGTTTAATAGATTTGAAATAAACCTCAAATGATGTAGATGGATGTTGGAATACATCACAAGAAAAACCTCTTCTTCATGTATTTCCATATTAACTATTTTCTCATGTTGGGGGACTAGATGTGTATCAGACAACATGATAATTATGTGTAATAAATACATCACTATGGACCTAAAAAATAAGACATCATGAGAAGTTATACTAGGTTCCATAGTAAGTGTAGTGTAGAAATTTGTCACCCTTAACAATTTCACATTATTTTTTGTCCTTCTAATTTATTGGACTTAATTAAGCCCCTAATTTCCTAAATTATGCATCCCAAGGCCTATTTTTTACCATTTTCTAAGGATTGCAAGCATTGAACAAATGCATTCATCTAATAATTTTCCCTTGACACCTTAAATTACAGAAAATGGGGTTGAGACTCATTTGCCAAAATGGGACTCATTCACCCAATGGGAGCACTATCCTGCTACTCCATTTCCCTCCAAATTTGGACATGTCGGTGGTGACATTGTAACATTTGAATTTCCACATGCAAAGGTCATCTATTGGGATCTAAGTTTTGAAAAATTGAATAAATGCCTATGAATACCTAGTCTTTCACCATTTGAAACTAGAACACAATTTGGAAGAGAATTTATGATCAAGCATTATTGTCAAGAGCAACATTTTAGAGTTTATTGTAGCAATTCAAGATCCAAACATCATGTCAAAGTGTATGTGAATTTATGTGTTCATGTTATCATTGTTTTGCGAAGGCTAACCCTTGTTGTAGGTCTCCAAAGCGTTCAATCATTCAAGCAAGTAAGATCCAAATCCTTGAGGTGATGTGTATGACTTTAGTCCTTCAAGGAAGCCATTGAAGGGTGGTGAGTTGCAACACTTTGTGATTTCATCATTCCTTCCTTTCGATTATCATTCCTATCATTGGAATTGGCATTATGGAAGTGGAAACACTTACACAGGGTTTGATTGAGGCAAGCCCCTAAAATGACCCAACATTTCCTCTCTTTGTGAATGCACAAATCTCAAGTTGAAGAGGATTTAAGGGATCTTGAAAAATAATTCTCCATTGTTGCATTCGTTGTCATGCCTCTTGTCAAGCCACAAAAACTCACCTACAAAATTTATTGACGATATTTCGACAACTCTGCAAGTGGAAACATGGATCTCAAATATGCCATCAAAAGACCCCAAAAGTTGAGTAGGACACCCTATCAAAGACTTAGTCACCATTGGGAAACTAAGCCCTTCTAGGCATAGTCAAACCAATTTTTTTGGTCAGGTACACAATCATCTGCACCTTCCAAATCTACTAGAACTTGATTGTTTTAGTATGCCAGTTGTTGAGAGCTTGCATTTTTCATATTAGGGCATATAGGATCATTAGGTTAATCATTCTAAAAAATTTCCAATCCATTCCCATCCTCAATTAGATGTAGGTCCAGGTCTGATTAGCTCACCTTCATGGTTGAAAGTTAATCTATTCACCTTGTTGATCTACATCTTAATGTAACTTGGAAAAAGGCTATTGAATCCTAGGTTCTTTGCACTTAGGACTTAGGTTTCTCTTTTTCTGTGTTAGATTTTGGTAAAACCAATACCTTACATCATAAAATTTCTAAAATTGGAAGTCTTTCAAACCCTAGATCTAGGTTTTGCATTGCATTGTTTGCATTTCTCATTTAGGGTTTCATTTTTGCATCATAAAAGTCATAAAAATAAAAAAAAGTTGCATTTACATTGCATCATAAGTTGCATTAGGGTGGTTTGTTTCAGTCATCTTTAGATCAGATTTACATTCATTAGGTTGTTAAAGTTTGAAATTTTTAATTGCATCTTTCATTTAAGAAAAAAATTGCATTGCTTTGTTTCAAATTTACATCAAATCATCATTTTCAAATTTTTACATCTTCAAATTATTCAATCATTCCATCTTAGATCTGAAAATTACATTCAAAATTGTCCTTTATTGTTGCATATTTGCATTTCAATCACATTGTCTCAAATTGAAAAACATTACATTGTTTTGTTTCAAATTTGTATGAAATCATTATTTTTTGCATTTTGCATCTTAGACTCAGTCAATTGTTGCATGTGATTACATATAGAAATTACATTCAGCATTGTAAAAACATTTTTCAACTTTGTTGTAAACTTGCATTTGAAGTACATTGTCTTAAATTGACTAAAATATGGAAAAATATCAGTTGTTCAACTTGTTTGCAAGTAGACCCAAAATCCTTCAGTAGTGCTTTACACAGTTAACTTTTGAATTTTTAGAACCCCTGTCTAGGACACAGATGGCATTGGGCACCCCTATCCTATTTTGGCACCCCTATCCCACTGTTTTTGGCTTAAGTTTCTATGGAAGGCCTCTCTCAATGTCCTGTGTCTAGTTTTGATGTCTACTTTTCAATTCCGTTTATAAAATGAGTTGATTTTGATCATTTGATGAATAAGGCAAGTAGTAGCATGTTTCCTTTTCAAAGATGTGTTTTTGATATGGTTAAGCATGGATTGTATATAAGTATAATCTCCCTACTTATGAGTACAACCTAGGGAAACAAAATGAGGTCATTAACAAACATGTTCGAAGTCATTTTCCCAATATCTTTCATACTTATGAGAGTATCTTGACACAAGAGAATGAGATCATTGACACATTTCTTAATATCACATTTCCTATTCTTCACTCACCTCCTTACATCTCACCTACTTGTGAGAGTGTTTTGGTGTAAGAGGATGCAATCATGGACAATCATCATTGTTCTTCTCCCAATACCTCTCCTACTTGTGACAAAGGTATCTTGGTATTAGACGACCCAATCATTGAGCTTCATGAGAATCTTGTATGTGTCTCTCCCAAAACCTCTCCTACTTGGGAAGACATTATGTCACAAGAAGATGAAATCATTGACACATTTCTTAATATCACTTTTCCTAGTCTTCATCATCTCCCAACATCTCTCCCATTGGTGAGAATGTTTTGGTGCAAAAGGATGCCATTAGTAGACAATCATGACAATCATGGTTGTCCTTCTCTCGATACCTCTCCTACTTGTGACAAAGGTATCTTGGTGTTAGAAGATCCAATCAGTGAGATTCATGAGAATCTTGCCCATCCATCTCCCAATGCTTTTCTCATTTGGGAAGATATTATGACACAAGAGGATAAAGTTGGTGATACATTTATTTCAAAAGATAGTAAAATGGCTTGCTTATATGAAGATGATAAGTTCACCTTAGATTCCCCCTTGTTAGAAAATCATCAACAAGAGATCAAATCCATTGAGGTTTGAACACACAAGTGACTATTAGGTCTCCTTTGATTATTGGACCTCCTAATAGTCCCCTAAATATTGGACCTCCTAAAACTCATTTTGAACCTCCTAAAAGTCCTCAAATTATTGGACCTTCTAAAAGTCCTCTAATTATTGGACCTTCTAAGTCAACTCTCAATATAGGACCTCCTAAACCTCCAAGCGTTATCTTAAACTTTGCAAGACAACTCACTAGTAATAATGTGTCACAACAACCAAGTTATCATAATGTAGCTCACACATATAATACTAGGAACAATAAGCAACCAAAAATAACTCTAACATCCATTCCATTGCCTCAACCATATCTCCCACCCATACCTAACATACCATAATGTAGTTGTAAAGAATTTGATCTTGTTGAGCAACTTCGTAACACTCCTACTAAGATATCCTTGTAGGATTTGATTCAAACATCACTTGATTACTATGGTATGCTTCAAAAGGCTTTGCAAAATGTTGTTATCCCTCCTAGTGCACAACCAAATGATGTGGTAGCTTTGATTGATAATATGAGTCAACCCAATTTGGAAATTTTCTTTCATCAAAATGAGTTACCCCCTTTGGAAACACAAAAAACAAAAAATGATGCTTTGATGATATTGTCTCTTACTAACAAAGTTGGGATTAGATGTACCCTTGTTGACAATGGTTCGGGACTTAATGTTTGTAGTGTGAAACTTTTGGATAAAATTGGGGCCAATAAGACTAAAATCCAACCAACTAATTTGTCTATTTGTGGTTTTGACAATGTGGGAATATAACCATTGGGTGTGATAACATTACATGTAAAAGTCAGATATGTTACTTTACAAAATCCTATCCATGTCATGCCCTAGGATCTTTCATATAATATTCTCTTGGGTAGACCATGGATTCGTGTTCAATGAATGTAGTTCCTTCAATGCTTCATCATTCATTGACGTACGTGTACAACAATAAGGTTTACACAATAAAAGTTGACCCTAAATCTAAACAATGTTTACAAATTGAAATAGGAAAAAAGGGTTCTCTTAGAACATTGCCGCCAACTACAAAATTAGAGACTTTATAAGTTGAGGATAAAAATGAGCCTGTTTCATCGGTGAAAAAGTTGTTGGATGATGATTGGGGATCATTAGATTTCACACCTACATTTATGGGAGAATACAAGATTACACACAAATCAAAAAAATAGAAAGAAGTAGCGGTAGTATCAACACAATTTGACATTGAAACATCTAAGACACAAGAGTTCACAACAAGGTATCAGTGTCCCCATAGAGCCTACCATGCAGGAAACAACAAGAGGTCTTGGTTATTTTCCTTCGAAAGAAATGAAAACATCAAAGAAACCTTTGCTTATTATCAATTCCATCACACAAGATTTTCCTTTAAGACAACTTTAACCTTGGTACATCCTGAACTGATAGACAATACATGTGGAAATATGTCATTGGATATGTTTCAAAATGATGAGTCCCTAGGGGAATTTCTGGGTATGAATGATACTTCACCTACACATCAATAGCATTAGTTTTTTCTCCTTGTCATGTGGTAGTTGTAGTGTCACAACATGCTCACTACCATACATGAGGATATAAATTAGGCTTTATGCAATCATATTTCATTTCACAAGGAGCAACATATCATCATCTATCTAGGCTCATCTTTGTCCCTACACTTGGGGGGCAAGGGGTTAGGTAGCCTTGTCCTAGGTGCATTCGTTCAAGCAAGGGATCCCTCTTTATCTCTTTAAAATGTTAGTGTATCAAGTACACTAACATTTTAAGGGGGGGCACATAATCCCCCACTCATTGTTTGCATAGGAAATGGTCCCTTCTTAGTGATGATAGCATACATCTCCTAGGAAGTGTGACCTTGTCAACCAAAGTGTGACCTTAATCCATGTGATGTGTCTCCTTTGTGATAATATTAGGCTTGATGTCCCATAAGAGCGTGAAATTTTCTTGGCATAAGGCATTCTCCTTGGTGGTAATGCTATGACTAGTGTTCCCTAAGGTGTGACTTTCTATTCCTTGACTAGTCCTCTCTTGGTGGTGATGTAATGTGTGATGTTCCCTAAGGTGTGACCTTCGAGTATTGAGAAATACCCCTTTGTTAAGCCTAGTTATATTCGTCCCCCATGAAATTATACATTGTCATATTCATGGAACCTAGCATAGTACAACTTACTAGCCATGTGCAAACCTTTTTATTTCATGGAACTTGGCATAATACAACTTTCTAGCCATGTGTAGCATTTTTTCTCCAATTTGTTCATGAGAGTTGAACTTAGTGTAGCATTGAAATAGCATCTTGTGGAACCTTATCAAGGTTATTAGGGAGTATAACTCTTGTATGGTTGTTATGGGAACACCTTGTAGACCTAGTGTGAAAGGAAAGCAGAGTGCAAAATACACCTTCCTAATGCTAATCCTCAAGAGAGAGATACAATTTTTTTTTACAAAACTTTAAAATTACAGTTCATTTAAGATGCACATACATGAATAATGTAATAGACAATAAAACATCAACATAGAACGAATACCAAATTTACGTGGGAAAACCCTTATGGGAAAAAACCTACACACCAAAGCAAAGATCTCTTGTATTATCGTAAAATGTAATTTACATACAAGTAACAAGGCTATGCTCTTCTAGGTGTTCTTTCATAGAATCAATTCGATAGAATTACACTAGAACTACTTCGAGCATTCACACGCTCACAATTCCTTAATTCACTCTAATCTCCCCTTCATAATTTGTGATTGCCAATCCAAATTCACTACTACATTCAACACATACTTCACAAGCGTAACAAGAGAACAATCACTCCAAATTCCATGTTAGAAAAACGGTCACAACGAAATAAATTGTCATTATCTTCTCCCGTTGTCAAAGCTATATCAAAATGTCAAAGAGACATAAAACCTTATCTCTTTGAATTCCCTTTGTTACTCTGACATGCCTCCGACTTGCATCTCTAGGATCCACTAGGTACTTCATGCACCATCGATCAATACTCTGTTTGATCTTTGCCATCCCCCGTTCCCCCATGAGGTATAGACGGTGTCCCACCAAGATGTCATGGGCTAGTGGGCACTGCCAGATCAACTAGATCACAACTGTTACCATCACCATACAACCAACAAGATCCTTCATGTCATTTGGTCCCACCTTCTTGGTACATTGAAGAGACCATGATCTACGCCCCGATGATGACCATCGTTCCCTTCAAAAAAGAGACCTAGCCTTGCATAGCGATATCAAAGAGACAACTAAATGACTCCCGTTGATAAGGATATGCCATTCTGAAACTGCCCCGTCAAAATATTGAGGGGACACTATGATGACTCCCTCCAAAATATATCTTTCTCATTGATGATGCTTCACTGCCAAACAAACTTCAAACATATGTAGCGATAAGCCACATGCTCATCAGGGAGACTTGCTTCTATGTCCCATCGAAACTAAACTGTCAACCGAATGAATTAGAAACTTGAAGCCTTTTACGCTTATCACACCAATAAGTTTGAGGAACTTTTTCTCAACATTCTCCCACTTGATGAAGAACTTACTGGCTCCTCCCAACGCTTGAAGTCACTGAATATGTTAGGCCCCAAGGCCCATCAACTTGGCACACCATTTGAACTTATCCGTGCTCATAGGATTTATCAATGCATCAACAACATTCAATAGAGTATCAAAATTTTCCAAATTCACCTTTTCATCCTCCACCATATCACGAACAAAGTGGTATTGTACATCAATATGTTTCATCCTGGCATGGAAAGTTGGATTTTTTTCCAAACAAATAGCACTCTAACTATCACAACAAATAACAATCTACCTGCATCAAAACCAACACCAAAACACAATCTCCTAAGCTAAATAGCTTCCTTGTAGGTGTGAGTTGCTGCCATGTACTCAGCCTTAGTAGTGGATAAAGCGACTACAACCTGCTGCTTGCTCATCCAGCTAACTACACCACCAAATAAGGTTATACACATCCACTGGTGGATCTTTTGTTGTTAATGTCCCCTGCCCAATCAGAATCCACATATCCACAAATGCTAACTGAACTTTGCACTAGTAGCATTTAGAAAATAAATGACTATTTGACTAAAAAATTTAGTCACAACAACTAAAAATGACTAAATTCTACTATTTTTTTGCAACTCAGCTATAAATGAGTAAATAAATGACTAATTTGGTCATGGACTAAAAAAATATTCATTCACACAAATAAAAATGACTAAATAGTTAGTCATTTATTTAGTCACAATCCATTTGAATAGATCATTTAAGAAATAAAAAATCAATAGTACATTCCTAATTTTCATTTTAATAAACATACTCTAAAAATTTTGTCCAAACCTTATTTTCAGGCGTAGCTCGCCAAAATGGAGAATTGAAATGACATAATTTTCATTTTAATAAGCATACTCTAAAACCTTTGTCAAAACCTTATTTTTAGGCATAGCCCACCAAAATGGAGAAGTATTTTTAGGCGTAGCCTGCCAAAATGAAGTGAAATTTGACTCCTAAATAGTTGAAGCTAGTTGGGTTCAAGCTTTTCAGTAAAGAATGAAAGAGAATGGTAAGGAGATGTGCGTGATAGGAGGCATATGATTCATTGTTGCTTATCTCATTCTTTCTCTGCTCAACCAGGGTTACGTTGTTCATGCTATTGTTTGTAATATGAGTATTTAATTGACATATATTTGCATAATTTAAAATTCCTTTAGATGCTTTTGAAGTATCAATGTATCCTATATAGGGTTTAGAATTATTTCTTTTAATTTAAAAAATAAATAAATGATGTATTTGCCTATGATTAGATAATATGGAGAAGATAAGGTATCTATGGGATCTACCTAGTGCAAAGCAGAGGCTTAAAATAATGAAAGTAAACCTGTTAGAAGAAGGTAGCTTTGATGAAGCAATAAATGGAGTGGATGGGGTGTTTCATACTGCTTTCCCTATCGCAATACCAAATGATCACAACATCATGGTATGTTGTCCTCCACTGGATTTTTTCTTTCTTTTTTTCTTATTTTTTTGTTCTAATGACATAAATTGGTTTATTTTTATTCTCTGTGAAATGTATGCCAAGCAGGAGGCCTTCATTGATCCTAGTGTGAATGGGACTCTCAATGTCCTCAAGTCTTGTTCAAGATAACCCTCTGTAAAGAGAGTTGTGCTTACATCCTCTTGCTCAACTATTAGATATAACTACAATACTCAAGAGCTTTCTCTTTTAGATGAGTCCCATTGGAGCAATCCATAATACTGCAAACAATATAATGTAAGTTAAAATACCCTCCTTTGAAGATTATATTTGACCGATTAGAAGCATTGAATTTTGTGTACAAGAGTAATTAATAGGCATTGCTTGCTGTGAGTATAAGAGTAAACTTGATCATCTTGGTATAAACAACAAAAAGCCCCAAAATATCTCCATAAACTTGTCCATGAAAGCTTTTACTTATTAGGTTCAATTCACATCTGCATAATTCTAAATTTAGGGTATGTTTTGCTTGCAACTTTGGTATGCATATGCAAAAAATCTTGCTGAGAAAGAGGCCTGGAAGTATGCAAAGGGGTAGGGCCTCGATCTGGTTGTGGTAAACCCATAATTTTTTGTTGGGCCACTTCTTGCACCTGAACCTACTAGCACTCTTGCCTCAGTCCTGAACATAATGAAAATGATGCAGGGGCATCATATTTTAAAAAAAATAAATATATTTTTGTACTTTTCCTAAACTAATGCCACCATATATGGAGCTATAAGATTTAAAACTTTAAATCTGAATTTTTGTTTTGTTTTAAAGTCGAAAAATACCTCCCATGAGCTCATTTAATGAGCAACAATGTTAAAAATGGTAAAGGGAAAAGCTGAGCGGGAGTTTTTGAAATAAAAAATAGGTAGGTGGAAGAATTAATGCCATATTTTGGACGTTATAGCTATTTAGGCAAGATTTTTGGTTATTTTGGAAGGAAGCTTCCAGATTTTGGACAGCTAGGTGAAGAAGAATAGAACAGAAAGAAGAAGTTGGCACAGAGAAGAAAAAGAGGTCAAAACAACATAAACAAGGGAGAATAGAAGAGGATTTCAGAGAATATCAGAGGATAGCATAAGAATGTTTGGGAAAGTAGTCAGAAAATCTTGTAGCAGATAGTAAGAGGTTAAAGTGGAGGGTAATAAATTCCATATTTTATTACAACAGTTGCAACTATATAAGAAGATTGTAACTATTTGTACTTTCTAAGTTAATGAAAACTTGTTTACTTCTTTCCAAATCTTGGTTCTCTAATATTGAGTGTGTATTTGCATGAAATATTATATAAATGTGTTGTTCTAGAAGTCTAGGGTGTTTTGTGCAAGTTTAAAGTTTCTTACATTGCTGAAATTTCAAATAATCACCTATAGCCAGCGATGTGGGTACCCGCAACAACAGTCTATTTTTGACAGCAAGTTAGTTTGTGCATCTGCAACTTATTTTATGCCTCTTAAACTTGTTATTTGGCTTGCATAATGTGTCTAAACCTCTATAGAGGTTGTGTGAGTTGCTTACAACAACAAAACCTCTCCTTTTTTGCCTGTTTGCTTGATTTAAAGTGAGTATTTAGGCACCTACAAGGGGGTGGGTGCCATTAGCGTGGTATTAGAGCACAACTACAACTTTGGGAAGAAGGATAGTGGCTTGAGATTGGGGTTAGTGTAATCCCTTTGAATGTGAACTATGGGTGTGTCCCTACAACAAGGGGTATTGCAGCTAGAATATTGTAGTAAGAAGGAGATTTAGAGCAGCAGGATGCCTCCAAGGAGAAGGATTGCAGAGGTTGCAGCTGTAGAAGCAACAAGAAGAATAGATGAGGTTTTGAAAACCCTAAGGGGAATGCAGGAAATAATGAATGCATTAGAAGGTGGAATGAGAAGAGACATAGCACATGAAGAAAGTGATAGTGAAGATGATGAAGGAGGAGTAGAGATGGCTGAACAAGATGGTGACAATGTAGATGGAGATATGGATGTGGGTGAACGAAGACTCATAAGAGCTATTTCCAATATTGGGAAAGGAACAAGGGTAGAGTCACCTTGCTTCTCAGGAAGTTTAGAACCAGATGAACTAATTGACTGGATGACAGAGATGAAGGAATACTTTGAGTATGATGAAGTAGAGGACCCCAAAAGAGTAAAGGTTGCTCAAACAAGGTTGAAGGGTCATGTAGCACTTTGGTGGAAAGATGTGCAGACTGAAAGAAGGAGAAATGGGAGAGATAAGATCACAAGATGGGATCGAATGGTAAGCAAGATGAAGACTAAATTTCTTCTTGGAGATTACCAGCTTGAACTTCTCAAGAAGTTGCAAAATTTAAAACAAAGAGAGTTAAGTGTGAAGGCCTATACAAAGGTGTTCTACAAGATTTCCATTAGATATGGTCAAAATGAATTAGACCATGAAAAAGTAGCAAGATATATTAATGGATCGAGGTTTAACATCCAAGATGAATTAAGCATGATAAGGCTATGAAATGTGGAAGAAGAATATCAATATGCTCTAAAGGATGAAGAGAAATTGGAAAGAAAGCAAGGAACCAACAAAAACAAAGGTGGATTCAACAAAGGTAAAGTGAAACAACAAAAAAATTACAGCCATGGTAAGGAGGCCAACCCATCAAAATTTCAAAAGGAGAAATATGAAACAAGATCAAGACCATACCCAATGAGAGGTAGAGGTGGATATGGAAGAGGCCAAGGTAGAGGCTTCCAAGGCACATGTTTTAATTGTGGACAGTCTGACCATAGATTTTATGAATGCCCACGACACAGACTAGGAGGATCAAAGAGGGCAGGGGTAGTAAGTGCACATGTAGCAAAGGGGGATAATGAATCTATAGGGTCTATTAGTCAACTAAATGAACCCGAGAGAGGAGAGGAGAAGCACTTATGATGAAGAGGACATTGTTGAAGCCAACCAAAAAAGAAGATGAACCTATGCAAAGGAAAAATTTATTTAGAACAATATGCAAATTAGGAGGAAAATGTTGTAAGGTTATAATAGATAGTGGAAACATTGATAACTTAGTTTCCATTGAAATGGTGGAAAATTTGGGGTTAAAAAGGATAGATCACCCTACCCCTTACAAGGTTTCATGGTTGCAAAAAGGGCACCAAGTCGTGGTGGATTGACAATGCCTTGTGAATTTTTGAATAGGCACTTATGGAGATGAGGTGTGGTGTGGTATCATGCCCATGGATGTATGTCACTTACTCTTAGGGAGGTCGTGGCAGTTTGATAGAAAGGAAATCCATAATGGAAGAACAAACACTTATACATTGGAGAAAAATGGAAGAAAACGCTCTTACACCATTGGCCACCAAGGAAGAAGAGGTGGAAAGTTGTCCAAGAATGCTGCTAGTAGAAGGGAAACAATTCTTGAAAGAGATTAAGGGCAAAAATTGTGTTTTGCAATAGTTCCCAAGGAGTTACAAGTAGATGCAACAAAGGACAATGGTGACATGCCTTTAGAAGTAAAGGAGTTGCTTTAAGAGTTTGATGAAATTGTGTCCAAGGATTTTCTAGAAGGACTACCACCTATGAGAAGCATCAACCATCACATTGATTTGATTCCAGGGGTAAGTTTACCCAACAAGGCAACCTATAGATTGACACCTATAGAAAATGAAGAGGTGAACAAGAAAGTGCAACAATTATTGGAAAGATGACTAATTAGAGAAATCCTTAGCCCATGTGCGGTACCAGTTGTGTTAGCACCAAAGAAGGATGGTGAATGGAGAATGTGCATAGACTTAAGAGCCATCAACAAAATAATAATAAGGTATCATTTTCCTTTACCAAGAATGGATGATCTCATGGATTGTTTGGGAAAGGTTAGATATTTTACAAAAAATGATTTAAAGAGTGGGTATCATCAAATTAAGATAAGAGAGGATGCATTAAGTAGGATGGATGCATTGTTGACTGAAATGAGAGTTGAATTAGTTGGGTTTTATGCCATTAAGGAGTTATACAAAGATGATTCAGATTTTAAGGATGCATGGACAATGTGTATGGAGGCTACTAGTATGGATAGGACACCTTGTATGGATTATTTTATACAAGTTTGAATTTTGTTCAAAGGACAACAATTTTGTATACCTCAAGGATCAAGGAGGCAAAATTTTAAAAGAGGAAAACATTGTGGTGGTCTAGTTGGACATTTTGGAGCTAATAAGACAATGTTACAACTTAGTGAAAGATATTTTTGGCCAAAGATGAGAGCAGAAATCAGAATTTTTTTGCAAGGATGTCAAGTTTGTCAATATGCCAAAGGAGGGAGTCAAAATACATGCCTATATCAACCATTACCCATATCGAAGAAACCGTGGGAAGATGTGAGTATGGATTTTGTGCTTGGACTACCAAGAACACAACAAGGAAAGGATTCCATTTTTGTGGTTGTTGATAGATTTTCTAAAATGGATCACTTTATAGCATGCAAGAAGACAGATGATGCAAAAAATGTAGCTATTTGTTCTTCACAAAGGTTGTTAGATTACATGGTTTACTAAGAAGTATAGTTTCAGATTGTGATACTAAGTTTGTAGGACATTTTTGGAGGACACTTTGGAAGAAATTCGAGATTGATTTAAACTTTAGTTCTGCATATCATCCTCAAATAGATGGGCAAACTGAAGTTGTTAATCAAAGCTTAGAGAATTTGTTAAGATGTTTAGTTGGTGACAAGCCTAAGCAATGGGATTTAGTATTGCCTCAGGCTAAGTTTGCATACAATGACTCAGTCAACAAAAGTACAAGTAAGACTCCATTTCATATTGTTTATGGGAATAGTCCTAGAGGTATTTTAGAATTAAGAGAGCTTGCAAATATTGAGGGATATAAGAGAAGTGCTAAGGAGAAGAGTTTGCCAAATATATGCAAGATTTACATCATCAAGTGAGAGAAAAACTCAGTTGGAGCAGCCAACAATATAAAAAGAAATCTGATTTGAAGAGAAGGGAGAAGAATTTTGAAGTTGGAGATATGGTGTTAGCCCACCTATGAAAGGAAAGATATCCCAGCCACACCTACAACAAGCTCAAGTGGAAGAAA
The DNA here is from genome assembly GCA_007258455.2 of Sequoia sempervirens. NCBI lineage: Eukaryota > Viridiplantae > Streptophyta > Pinopsida > Cupressales > Cupressaceae > Sequoia > Sequoia sempervirens. The sequence goes on along the minus strand of VDFB02271076.1, from coordinate 96,431 downwards.
ATTGGACTGTGCAAAATCATCAAGAAGTTTTCACCGAATGCTTATGAGTTGGAGCTACCTAAAGGTTTGGAATATCACCCATATTTAATGTTTCAGATTTATATACTTACCATGAGGGAGAGACATAAAAACTGCAAGAAGAATAGAAGACCTTACCAAATAAATGGAAGGAACAACTACCTAAAAAGTCACAAGAGGAGATTGAAGAAATTCTAGATTCAAGAGTGGTTAGGAAGACAAGGGGCAAAGAGTACATTGAATATTTGGTGAAATGGAAGGGTAGAACATTGGAGGATGCAACATGGTTAAGCCCAACAGAGCTAGAAACACTCCAATTAGCACAATATGATAGGTTGCTGACCTACAACAACCTGACCTTTAACCTACATCAACATAGAACTTTACACAGTGAGTAGGGGCTCACAATTTTTTCTAGCCTGATAGTTTGATGCAGGGGCATCATATTTAAAAAAAATATATCTTTTTGTACTTTTCCTAAACTAATGCCACCGTATATGGACCTATAAGATTTAAAACTTTAAAGCTGTTTTTTGTTTTGTTTTAAAGGTAGCAACTAACTCCCATGAGCTCATTTAATGAGAAACAACATTAAAAATGGTAAAGGGAAAAGATGAGCGGGAGTTTTTGAAATGAAAAATAGGTAGGTGGAAGAATTAATGCCATATTTTGGACGTTGTAGCTGTTTAGGTGGGATTTTTGATTATTTTGGAAGGGAGCTTCTAGATTTTGGATAGCTGGGTGAAGAAGAACAAAATAGCAAAA
>VDFB02271076.1:0-95548 GCA_007258455.2 Sequoia sempervirens | reverse complement strand
AATGGTGTTCCTTGGGGTGCACCATTAGTTGTTCAATGTCATCTAACTCATTAGGGGAGCGTTATAAAAGGCAGAATGACTTCTTGTCTCCAAGCCAGGGTCCCATTACATGAACTAGCAAGTGAGATTAAACATAGTTTTGAAAACCAACTACCGCCAAACAAAACATATAAACTTAAAGCTGAAAGCCCAAATGTAACTTAAAATAAAAAGCTAATAAATGGACTTGATTTAGTGATATTAATAGAGCTCTAACTTTTGTAGCCCAAAGTAACTATACAAAATAAGAGAATTTTATTTAAAAACACAGATAGTTATCAAAATTTCCCTTAGCTTGTAATTTAAGTATTAAGTAGTCACATTTCATTTCATCATAAAATCAAAATAATTTTTGGATAAAATCCTCAAAAAAGAAAATTATCTTTTTGAAAAAAATGTGAACAAAAATAGAGCTTTTATTTTGTATCATTATCAAGCTTCTACATTCTAGTAATAATATTAAATCTTAAAAATTTAAACTAATAAAATTGGTAAAGAGTTATTAAAAATTCTCCTAATTTTCTAATAATTAATTATCATTAAGCTTGCAAAACTTTTAGTAAATGTAGAAAATAGGAACTATTTCAAATAAATCTTTGTATAAAATTTGTGAAATTTCATGTGTTCTAGGCTATCCATTGTAAAAAATTATAAAAATTTTCTTTAAAAAATCTTAAACAAACTGATAGTAATTAAAAAAAATCATTGCTGATTTTTTCCTTATTCTATTTTTGTATAAGTAAACTTTGAGATCAAATTACAACTTTGGAAATATATGTAGCTCAAGCGAATTTTAAATGAACATGCCTTGTATTTTCTCTTTGTTCTGCCCAAGAACATTTTGGTTCCACAACTCTAATAAGGGCATTGTGCAGCAGGGCTTAGATGACAATTTGGTAGATGTAGAAAAGAACGAAGTGGATGGAAGCCACATCAACTTCTCTCTTGTAGTGGAAAATTGGCTCCTTGCTCGCTCCTTGTAGAAAAAAAAATAGTTGTATGAATATCTTGAAACTATCAACATACTTTATAATTAGGAACAAAATATACTGAGTATTAAAATATACAATGTCTAAAAGCTAAACTATAGTAGGTCATCAAGAGCGGAAACCTTCTAACCCATGCAAATAAATTCACAAGTACATATTTATGGGATATTATTCTTTATGATATTATAATGAGAATTGACCAAATCAGAACCCCCAAAGAAACATATAAACATATTTGATCAATCCACATTAGGTACACTATCTACAGTTGAGCTATACAATTGAATGGTGGTAAACTGTAAGCAGTCAGAGAGATTACTTTGTTAATTTTGAGCCTATGAGTATTGTCTTTGATGATGTCGGAGGGATCATTAATCCATTCCTGGTACACTCGAGGAGGAATTACTGTAAAATATTCTCCCATAATCATGGATCTCTTCTTTCTTTTTCTGTTAATCGCATGCCTATTAGTATGCCTGATGGAAGGTTGAACGCTTTGTGCATCAAGCTTCGACTTCATAAAGAAAATAACAATGCACAATCAGTCCATTAGTAGAAATTTAAAATCACCTTCCCTACACTTCCCTTAACTATAGTACATTATACTATTAATGAATGCACAATACCGATTTAGGACCGTCAGGCTGAGCCTCCACTTGTTACTCTACTTCATGTGGAAGTTCATTAGTGTTAAATCCGTCTTGTTCTTTCAAAATTTCCCCCTCTGCAAGTGAAAGAGTGTCTTAAAAGTTAACACTATTTACTATATAATGTCTATTATAATAAAACTTTTCTTGGCTAGAAAAGCATTGAAATTGGTTAACATAACCTTTCCATTGCTCTGTATTCAAATTCAAGTCAAGAGGCAGAGTGTTATTTTCAGGTTCTACTACCAGCCAATCTTCATCAAACCTTAAAAAAAATTCTTGTTTATGAATAAAATCTAGAGTTGTAATTTACCTTCCACATGTTGAACCGATTTTTAAGAATAGCCCATGTTAACACCAACTAAACTTAAAACAATATAAGAACAAGAATGTATGATTTTCACATGTGAGTTTGATTGCGACACTGTTCAAATCTCAAATTATCATCCGGCAGTGTGATATTTTTGACATCAGCTACACACAAGAAGAGAGAAATAATTATGTTTATTTTGGAGCAAAATGCATATATTCACTCTAAAATGTAACCAAATTACCTTGAAACTTCATTGGTTTGATTGATGCAGTTGGTTCTTCATCAAGAATTAGGAAGAATTCCTCCTACAGAGCACAACATAAATTAAACTAAGTTGATTAGAAAAATTGCACAATCCAATTTTATTTTTGTGAAATTGATCACTTACCAAAGAGATCTTATGGCATTCCTTGGGGTGCGCCATCTGTTGTTCAATGTCGTGTATCTCGTCAGGGGAGTGTTATAAAAGGGAGAATGACTTTTGGCCTCCAAGCTAGGGTTCCATTACATGAAATAACAAGCGAGATTAAACATAGTTCTGAAAACCAACTACTGCCATTTATAGAACATATAAACTTCAAGCTGAAAGCCCAAATATACCTTAAAAAACCAATCGATAAATGAACTTGATTTAGTGATATTAACATAGCTCTAGCATTTGTAGCCCAAAGTAACTATAGAAAATAAGAGAATTCTATTTAAAAACTTGAATAGCTATAAAAAATTTCCCTCGGCTTCAAAAAGTATTAAGTGGTCACATTTCATTTCATTGTAAAATCAAGATAATTTTTGGATAAAATCCTCAAAAAATAAAATTACCTTTTTGAAAAAAATGTGAAAAAAATAGAACTTTTGTTTTGAATCATTATTAAGTTTCTACATTGTAATAATAATATTAAATCTTAAAAATTTAAACTTATAAAACTGGTAAAGAGTTATAAAAAATTCTCTTGATTTTCTAATAATTAATTATCATTAAGCTTGCAAAACCTTTAGTAAATGTACAAAACAAGAACTATTTCAAATAAATCTTTGTATAAAATTTGTGGAAATTCATGTGTTTCGGGCTATCCACTATAAAACATTATAAAACTTGTCTTTAAAAAATTGATAGTAATTAAAAAAAATCATTGTTGAATTTTTCCTTATTCTTTATTTGTACAAGTAAACTTTGAGATCAAATTACAACTTCGGTTCAATAAATGTAGCTCAAGTGAATTTTAAATGAACATGCCTTGTATTTCCTCTTTGTTCCGCCCAAGAACATTTTGGTTCCATAGCTCTAATAAGGGCATTGTGCAATAGGGCTCATATGACAATTTGATATATGTGGAAAAGAATGAAGTGGATGGAAGCCACACCAGCTTCTCTCCTATTGTGGAAAATTGACTCCCTTCTCGCTCCTTGTAGAAAAAAAAGAATTAAGTTGTATGAATATCCTAAAACTATCAAAATACTTTGATATTAGGAGCAAAATATACTGAGTATTAAAATATACAATGTCTAAAAGCTAAACTATAGTAGGTCATCAAGAGCAAAAACCTTTTAACCCGTGCAAATAAATTCACAAGTACAGATTTATGGGGGATTATTCTTAATGATATTATAAAGAGAATCGACCAAATGGGAACCCCCAAAAAAAATATAAACATCTTTGATCAATCCCCATTAGGTACACTATCTACAACTTAGCTATACAATTGAATGGTGGTAAATTGTAAGCAGTCAGAGAGATTACTTTTTTAATTTTGAGCCTACGAGTATCGTCTTTGGCAATGTCAGAGGGATCATTAAGACATTCCTAATACACTCAAGGAGGAATTACTATAAAATCTTTTTCCAAAATGATGGATTTCTTCTTTCTTTTTTTGTTAATCACATGCAGGCCTATTAGTATGCCTAATGGAAGGTTGAACGCTCTGTGCATCAAGCCCTGACTTCATACAAAAAATAACAATGCACAATCCATTAGCAGAAATTTAAAATCACCTTCCTTGTGCTTCCCTTAACTATAGTACATTATACTATTAATTAATGCACAATATCGATTTAGGACCGTTAGGTTGAGCCTCCCCTTGTTGCTCTATTTCATGTGGAAGTTCATTAGTGTTAAATTTGTCTTGTTCTTTCAAAATTTTCCCATCTACAAATGAAAGAGTGTCTTAAAAGTTAACACTATTTACTATACAATGTCTATTATAATAAAACTTTTCTTGGCTAAAGAAGCGTTGAAATTGGTTAACATAACCTTGCTATTGCTTTGTATTCAAATTCAAGTCAGGAGGTAGAGTGTTATTTTTCAGATTTTGCTACCAGCCAATCTTCATCAAGCTTGAAACATTTTTTTCTTGTCTATGAATAAAATTTAGAGTGTAATTTACCTTCCACATGTTGAATCGATTTTTAAGAATAGCCTATGTTAACACCAACTAAACTAAAAACAATATAGGAACAAGAATGTATTATTTTTACATGCGAGTTTGATCACGACATCACTGTTCAAATCTTAAATGATCATCTGGCAGTGTGATATTTTTGACATTAGCTACACACAAGAAGAGAGAATTAATTATGTTTATTTTGGAGCAAAACATATATATTCACTCTAAAATTTATCCAAATTACCTTGAAACTTCATTGGTTTGAGTGGTGCAGTTGTTTCTTTGTCAGGAATTAGGAAGAATTCATCCTGCAAAGCACAACATAAATTAAACTACGCTGATTAAAAAAATTGCACAATCCAATTTTATTTTTGTGAAATTGATCACTTACCAAAGAGATTTGATGGCATTCCTCGGGGTGCACCATTAGCTGTTCAATGTCGTCTAACTCATCAAGGTTGTAATTTATAGTTATATCCTTGAATCTACCCTAGAAAATGTGATGATCAAACATAAAAGAAGCGAAATATTTTTTCTGTATTTTTTATATTTATATATTTATTGACATATATTGGTCCTTGCTTACTTGGCTTGGGATCTTCCCTTTGGCAAAAGAGTGGTATCAACCCCATAAAAATGATTTTTTGTAATATCTTTCTTTATTTTCATCTGTTAAGCCACTCATAACATTATAAGTAATTATTATTAAGCAATTTCATTATCAAATTTATTAGGCAATCAATTTTTAGGTATATCTGGACATTTATTTGGTTGCTTCAAAACAATAGATTAAAGAAGATAATTCCAACATATTTTCTTTGATACTCTTAGGCTTATTCAACAAAGAGTTGTGTGTAAATATTTCACTTTATGAAAGGGTTTCTTCATTTAGATTACTTGGGGATTCTCTTATTTGTTGGTAGAGAGAAGTGTAAGAGGGTTTTGGTTATATTTCATATGAGGGTTATTCATTGGATATTTAGATGGTTGTCTTTTGCTATAGATTTGACATTATTAAAATCTACCTTATAATAGACTCTTCCTATTTATAGATTCTTTGTGCTTTCAACTTCTTATTTTTTTGAAGGAATTTGACTCTCTCTAGGAATTTATTTAGGTAGTGATTTTGGATTCCCATAAATAAACTTTAGCTTTTTGGGATCAAATCTGTAGACCTAAACAACATGGTGGTATTATCCTTTGGTAGAGATAGCTTAATATTCAAGCTTTAATGGTTAAATTATATTGGCATTGGTGCAAGTTTCTTGACCAATCCTTGCTTAGAATTCTCAAAAATCAAGTATTTGGGAGGTGTTCTTGAAGAGTATGTTCCATAGATGGAGTTGAATGGGAAAGGTTCAATGGTTTGGGAAACTATTAAGAAAGGAGTTATAATTTACATGGATGGACTCTTCTAGATTATAAAAAATGGTCATAAACCTATTTTTTAGGATGACTCTTGGAACCTTCATCCATTGATTCTATCTTTCTTTCCTCTTCTTAAACCCTTTAGTTAAATATTTGGGGAAGTAAGGTGGTCAACAATGGTTGAATCTAGAACTTATTTTATTAGATAGTTCTTGGATATACATTGGAAGGCTCCTAGTAGCTGGCCTAGGGGTTGTTTACCTAAATATCAAGCCATTCTACCATCTATTTTTAAGGACTGAACTTGTTCTTTGGAGGTAGATGATGCTCTTGGTTGGGGTTATGATTCTAAAGGGGCTTATTCAATGACACTTGGCTATCAATTTTTGGATAATATGAGAGATGGGATTAGAGATTTTTCCTGATGTAGAAAAATATGGAATAAATTTAGTTTGTCTAAATAGAGTATTTTATTTAGAACTAATTTGTGATAATAAGTGTCTTACTTGGGATGATATGAGAAAGAGATAATTTATTGGTCCTTTAAAATCTATTTTGTGCTACAATAACAAAGAAAATGTGACCAATCTTTTCTTTGAGTATTTGGAAGCATTAGTGATAGTGCTAGAATTGACCTATTATTTATTTTTCTTTTTCAATTTATTTTTGGGTAAGTTTAGGTTGTCTTAATACATCATCCTCTTTCCTTCTAGTTGTTTGCCCATATTGGTCCTATTTTTATTCTTTAGTAGATTTGGTTAGAGTGGAATCATAGAATCTCTTAGGGCCACCAACATCTCCTTGAATAGATTTGGATAAAGATTTTGGAAGTGCTCAAAGAAGCTATTAGTACTATTAAATGTTCTTTTGAGTGGGTCCTATCTTCTTCTAAATCTCTTCTTTCAAGCCGTTTGGAGCAATATTTTAATTTTTTAATTTTTATCTAGCTCTAAATTTAAGCCATCTAGAAGGTGAATAGATGTGGTAAGTGGTTCCCTCTCCTTTTTATTTTTTTCAAAATTAATACTGATGACTCTTATCATGGTAACCCATATGCTATGGGAATTGAAGGTATTGGTCATGATAGTGGCAATATGGTCCTTTTTTATTTTCTCTTATGTTATGAGCATTTGTTCTAACAAGTTGATGGAAGCCCAAGCTATTCTAGTGGCTCTCGAGAAAGCCTATGAGTTGGGTTGGAAGATGGTTATTTGTGAAGCATATTCTTTGGTCTTAATTTACCTTCTAAAAAAAATGGAATCGTAGGAGTCCTCTTGGAGGATTTTTTTTTGTGGAACAAATACTCCATGTCTCTTCAAATTTTGAGGCTATCTCATTTGTTCACATTCCTAGAAAATGGAATGTTGTAGTGGATTGTCTTGCCAAGTGACCAAGTGAGCTTTAGAGGAAAATTATTTTTGGCATGTCTTTGAGTTAGGGTTGTTGCCTTTTGATAAATCTTCTTAGCCTTTCTAATTAGTTCATAATAATCAGACTATAAAAGAATAATGGGTTTCATTCCTTCAATGATTGTGGTTATTTGTGTTACTCTAGTTTTTATTGGTTGAACAAAATAATGAAAAATCTTCATGAGTTTTGCTTCTTCTTACTTTAGTCATGAATCTTACCATTGGAAAATCTAAAAATTATAAAACATAATATGTTCTGTTATTTTAATAAATTTCTTTTCACCTTTTTCTTTAAAATAAAATAAAAAATAGATACATATAAAGTCTCAAGAAGATAATTACAAACTGATATTTCTGTCATCCAATTGAAAATTATGCGTTTTATTCTTGCAAGGAAAGTAGGAATGGATTACAAGTCAGCTTTGAGATTTAACCCATTCAACTAATTCAAAACTAATAATCACAGATATTTTGAAAAGACTGAGATTGTGGGGAACTACTTTAAGATGATAGAATTATTAACATATTTGAGAAGGACTTGGGTGAGTTCGAAATCTTAATCGATTGCTTTGAGTGTGACAGGAAGTCATCATCCTACGTTAACAGAAATGATGGGTGGGTTGGCATTGAAAGGAAATACTGGGTTGATTGGACTTGGGAAATACTAAACATGGTATCCTGGAGGTGACAGCTTAAACGGACTGTATTAATGGAGGCCGCCTTGTGCCAAACTGAATTCACTTTATATGAAATGCATTGCCACGTCAATATAGTCCAAATTGTGAGTGCTGCATACAATCTTGTTATGGGGCCTAATTAATGCTAAGCGCTTTCATCCTTTCTATATGTAGTAATATGCAGGTTGCAGCTTTAGTTTTACCTTTTTCTAGACTGATAAAGCTCTTGCTTTGCAGGACGTCAGCTCTTCTGCGTAGCGTGATAAACCTGCTCAACCGTTAAATCATTCTGCTTGTACCCGCAATGCAATAGCCTTCCCTCTTCAATCTGCCTGTTATAAGGGTGTCCCAGGAATAGAAGTTTTCACTGTGATGCTCGAGTAATTGAGGACAACATTTCCCGGGAAATTGCAGGTAATTGTATTGAAAGAGGTTTAGCATTACACATTTTATTAGTTTCGAGTTTTTAGATTTGATTTTGTAAGTTTTTTTTTTCGATTGTTTGGTCATATTTTTCAGATTTGATTCTGTAAGTATTGTTTTGATCATACTTTTTTAGATTTGATTCTGTAAGTATTTTTTCATCAGTATTTCGCTCGTATTCTATGATTCATTATTAAGATGAAGATAGTGAAAGAAGAGAAGTTGGTTATCTTCATTCTAATGATGTATCATAAAATATGATCCCAAATGTTGATGGAGAAATACTTGCATGATCAAATCCAGAATCCAAACTAATATTATAAACTTTAGAAATTCTATGTTTCTGAACATACTCTATGTTAAAAATTTCTGAAATTGCGCATGTTTTTTTATTAATCTCTCTCCCATAGTACTCCTATGGTAGTACTACTCCTATTAAGATAGATAAATAATGATGATAGATCAAAAAATATGATCATGCAAAAAACTTTTTACATAATTTGGACTGTTAAAATGATCTTTATGTTCATCATGTTATTATTTGGTTTCATATGGTGGGCTAATAATTGATGAAATGGGCCCATTGCAGTCTGGTTGGAATGGAATAAAGCGGGAGATGAATACACTATATCGGCACAGTCGGAACCGAAGAGGGAGAGCACAGTCTGCACGGGTCCTTTCAAAGACTGTGCAATCTCTCTTCAGGTTCCGGCTCTTCCGGTTTCCACCCTTAATCTTTCTGCTAGTGCTTATAAGAATTGTACAGTGCAGCTGAAGTGACAATTTCTGTTTTGAATCTGAGAGTAAAGTGTGTGAAACATGTATCGTACTTTTTTGGGCCTGCTGATATGTTTCTCGTGCTTTCACGCTTGTTGCTTTTAGTAGGGTTTTACACTATCAGGGTTTTATAATATCAGAGTTTTACACCATTTGTATAACATTATTTCTGTTGTGAATAAGTTTCTAAACTGATTCCTACCTCTCAACAGATAATACTTAAGCTCATACATTTCTGATCGTGCCGCTCCAAATGTTGTCATTCTATTCTAGCTGATATCAAATCTTGAAGAACTCTATTTCTTTGAGGTTCAACTTGTCGATCTTGTTCTACAAATTAAGCATCTCGAGATTCAAGTTGATTTTATTTGATCTTGTTCTACAAAATAATGTTGATTTTATTCTGCAATTGTAAGTGTATATAGATAAAATTTCCATTCTTTAATATTAACGTTTGTTTTCTGTTGAGCTCCTTGGGATTCATGTCGATTACTTTCCCTAGATGGCACCTGCAAACACTAGAAATCATTGGCAGCAGGTAACCTTTTGTATTGTAGTTTGTCTTCTGCCATGTAATAAGTACTCTAAAAAAGTACCTGTTTATACTGAATTTGCTATGACCAACCAGCTGATCAGTTTTAATGGCCTAGAGTGTGGTTTGCCCTAGATTATGGTGAAACCTAGAAACATATCAGTTTTGGGTGGTCATAAAAGGGTTGAGTTGAGATTCTCAAGGTCTAAATTTGTGTTTCCTTGCAGGTCTATAAATGGTGGTGTTGAAGAAAATGAAGAATGATGGAGTATAACATGGGCTTGGGCTTGGACTGTTCATCTTAAAAAAGCCTTACACTACTTATACTCAGATCTATATCTTTTGTTACAAGGCATTCCTTACAATGGATGATAAATTTGCATTTAAGGCATGGAATTGTTTTAGATAGAGATGAGAGTGCTGTGCTGTGGGCCATTGTTCCAAAAATGAAAGAAACCGTTTGTCCATCTTTCTTCCCCTGCCCTGCACTGGGGTGCCCAAAATGTATACTCTGTTTAGGAAAGAGCAGAGACACTTCCAAGTTTCATAGTACTTACCAAAGCTATAATGAATATTGTTTAAAAGTACAAAGAAAAGTCTTGAAAAAGGAATTATGCTATGTTGTAAATTAATAATCTTGACTTATTGATAAAATCATTGGTTATTATTAATTGTACATCATTAACTATATAATTTGAATTTGTATAAAAATTATTGATATAAAAATTATTTAATTTTCACCTCTAAAATTAATATATTTAATACTTTTCTTTATTAATTACTCTAACAAAATAATAGATATTCTATGATTAATTTAACATTTAATTGAATTAATAGTGTTAATAAAAAACTGTAATGATAAATTAGAAGGAGGTGAGAGGTGCTTAGATTTTTGTCGATTTTGTGTTAATGAGGATTGAGTTATTTTCTTGTGATCAATGAATGTACTATTGAATTTAGAATAAAATATAAATTAAGATCAAACTAATATCAAACTTTTTTCCCTTCATATGATTTGGTTTACCTTTTGTAAATTTGTTCTTTAGCAATAGGACACGCACTCTTGTTTTTGACACTTAATTTAAACAAATGGTTGCACTAAAAATCATAGTAGGGCCTTTTGTAAAATAATTTGAAGGTTATCAACTTCCTTAGTAGGAGTCAAACACCTTACTAATGATACAAAATCAATGAAACATTAAGCAAATGGTGCAATAATCTACAATGTAATTGTTGATGTCACGTTGATGCAATTTTGTGTAAATATCTCATGTTATGGGAGATCCAATAATTTTTTGATCAAATCAAGGTTTTTTGGTGTTTGAGCTAATAAAGTAATGGTCAAATACTAGATAAGTTAGCACAATGAGTGAGATATTAAATTTGAAAAGTGAGGACTATGTCATGACACAACCTAGCCCAAGTGATTGTCTTGATCACATATAGAACTTGCTCCAAGAAACTTGAAGTCTTAAGATATTTGAATTTATCTTGTCTATGGCATGTATAAATTTATTCTAGGTGATAAGATTAGAGTTAGAATTATTTTTGTACATCAAACAAGACAAATTGAACAGTACTACATTACTAAATGGAATAAAAGGTAGGGTAAGCACCTTTATCCTTTCAAATAACCTACTTAAGTATAGTATAACAAGTTTCATGTAATGACTAGTACCTACCTATGTTTGTGAAATTTTTCATTTATATGAAATTTATTGATGTTATGGAAAGAAAAATGTCTTGACTGATGCTATCCATATTTGCATCAAATATGAATGGAATGGATAATAGAGCAAATGGCTATCCATATTTGCATCTGATATACAAAAACAAATACAACAAATTTAACTAGAAGTATATAGTAACTTAGGCATCAACCTATAAATCATGATATATTACTACCAATTATGAGTTACCTAAAGCCGAATTGTTATTTTCAAGGTTAAAAACAATTTGCTTCAAGGATAATGATATTACCAACTCATCCTAGATAAATGGTTACAATATGTATATAGCATCTCAGAGTCTAATGTACAACCTAGCTCTCTTTAAATGTGATAAATTAAAGAGAATGAAGAGTCCAATGTGTGTCAACCATTGCAAATGGGTGTATGACTGCTTTACCTTGCCAAGAAACAATAGTTTCAACTAACAAAATTTTCATATTGCATTAGAAATAAATTGAAACTTTCTTTTAAGTTTTTCTTGAATTTTTTTGAGTTTATAGAAACTTCTAGCTTGCAATGTTCCTCTAGAGTTAATATGTTTCCATACCACTAAATTGGTTTTTGTTATGATCAAAATAGAAAAAATACACAAATCGCTAAAGACTAATTTTATTTTAGTTTTAAAACTTAAGTTTTGTCAGATTTTGGGCAGTAATTAGATGCCCACATAAAGAAAAATGAAACCTATAATATTTAGACTGTGGACTATGCTTTATTTTCTGATACGGTTCTATCAAGAGACAGTCATACATTTATTATATTCCTCGTTGCTATTCTTCCAACAGTTACAGTTTTGAAACTACATTCAATTCTTGAAATAATTGTTTGTTTTGCCATTAAAAAAGAGAGAAATTTTGGATGGTTTCCTTTTCTGGTGGATAAAATGTGGATTTTCAAAATTTAGGATGTTAGCGATGGTTGAGGAGTTCACTTATATTTTAGCATTGCTTGACAAGTTTATAGATATTAAAATTGATGATATTCTTGATTTCCTTCAAAAATGGAAATCCAACATCATATTAACTTTACACTTGGAGCTAAGATTCCAAATCAGCCTACTTAATGATTAAGTTCAATGGAGAATGCATAATTAGCAAAGCTAGTTAAAGAGTTAATACAAAAAATTCACATTCATAGAAGCATGAACCCATAAACAACTCCCAATTTGTTTGTTCCCCAAAAGTAGGTAATTGGTGAATTTACGTTGACTCAAGAGTTTTTCACATGACCATAATTAGATACTGCTTTTCAATTCCTCAAAAAGATAAACTTTTGGATAATTCGCAAAGTGCCAAGATAAGTTCTAAAATAGACTTGAAAAGTGGGTATCACTAAATTATAATCCAAGATTGAGATGAATAGAATAAAAAATTTAAACATAAGGAATCTAATTAAGACAACATGTGCATTCATGGAGTAACTACTACAACATAAATTATAAATATAAAAAAAATAAAGTGGGGAATAGTTACCTTGAGTGGCCCTTGCTCAAGTGACTGTCTCCACAAGTCTAACCCAAATCTAGTTCCTCAAATTAATGCAATCATGACAATAATTGAAAACTATTCATTGCGTAACTCAGAATATCACAATTGAATAAGATTCTACTGGAATATCTTATTCATAAGATCATGAACATTGTTTGTGTAAAAATAAGAACTTAACTGAAAGTATCTTATCGCTATATTTGTTATTGAACAATCAACCAACTTAACTAACGCTTTGACCACCAAAGCATACATATAGGCACAGGGGAGTTTATTAAAATAATGACTCTAAACTAAAATCATAAATTACCACTCCCTACATAACAGAGTGTGATAACATTTGAGCAACTAAACTATAAATGAAAAAGGAAGAAGATACCAAGTAGAACTACAACTATGTTGCAACAAGAGCTGGAATGTGGACTGTTGAAATAGTCATGTTAGACTCCCAATTCTAATAGGGTTCTTCTCCTTCATCTTCTTTATTAAATGTCATGATGATTCACAATCATCCTCAATAAGCGCCTCCATTTTTGCAATTGTTGCGCTCAACTTATTCTGGAGCCTCCCCTGCATCATTGTCTAGAAACTCCTTTGGTTTTCAATTATGCCTCCTAGTTGTTGCGAGCTAGAGTCTACCTTCTCTGGCTCCTTGGCTACAAAGGGTTAGTTCATACAACATCTACACAATACTAATAACCATAGCTTAAGCATAGATATTCAATTCATACATATTCACACATTGATTATACAATAACTATCACATTATAACCATATTTCCATATACTTTAAATTAGGCTTAGGTTTGCATAATGAGCATAAAAGATAGTAATTTTTTAGGAATATGTATGAAATAAGTGTTTGGAAGTGTCTATGAGTATGCATAAAAACATAAAAAAAATCTAACTAATAATTAGACTCGTCATTCCCCCTAACTACCCATTTGCTTGTCCTCAAGCAAATCAATTAGGGTTGGAGGTTGTAATGTAAAGTAATCTGCTTGAGATCTGTAACAAAATTGACTCCTTTGATCTATTTCAAATAAAATCCTTTATAGCATGCAAGTCTAGCCATTCTGGTAACCTCAGCTTCCTCACTTTCCTCATTCTTTTCCCCTATCCAATGTGGCACTAGGTAGAGAAGCATTGGTGGCTGGAAGGTGAGTGGTACCCATGCAAGTCCTCTTTCTTTGGCAACATCCATGTACCTGTGTGTTCTCTCAAGCATTCATATGAAATTATAAATAGAGTGGGGCTCCTTTCTCTGCAACTCGAGGGATAAATTGTCCCACTTTTCCTACACAAATAGGTAACAATGATGGACGAGTCTTACAGTCAATATCTGCATTCTTTTATAGTCCCTGATCCTGAAATTCATGATTTTTTTCCCACACCTTTGTACTACAAAATTTTTATCCACTCTATTATTATATGGGGGTTTTGGATTCCTTTCTAATAATTGGGAGAGAAATTGACTTCTATCTCTCAACATATACTTGCATAATCTCACCCCTTTGCTTTTCATTCTTGAAGGATGATGCTAGTGCCCTAATTTTTAAATCACCCACAAACATTAATGGGTTCCACTCTATGTTATGTAGCACAACATAATTATGTTTAAATAAAATTCACATAATTGGTCTTGTTCATCAAGTGTGGCATTAGCAAAAACATTCATAAAATCAAACTTCCTACTCATTGCAACTGACAGGTTACTAATCAATTTATTGAACTGATAACTCAAGAATTTTCCTTGTAAGAGTAAAGCATATGTCCTAGCAAGAGGTTTGCACCTAAGAATCTGAGTAGCCTTATCTACTACTTCCTCTATCTTGACTATTATTTTTTTCAATTCAATGTCTTTACTCTCCAAAACTCTGATGTGCTCTAAAACCATTATTTATTTTTCTTTCTCCCATATCTCTTTCTATTGGGATATGTTTTGAGTGACTTTCCATAGCTGGTAACCTAGAGACATGGTTGTATGATAGGTTGGAGTTTTTACAGTAAGGGGTCTTCTATTCTCAGCTATGAGCTCTTTGTTCCCTTCCTTTACCATTGCAACTTGTGCAAGAAAGTCTAATTTATACCCATGCCCATAAATATGCAATTTCTCCTCCAACTTTGATTGCTTAATCCTTTTTAGTGCTTCTTGTAATTCCTTCCTTACATTTCTTTCCTCTAAAAATATATCCTCATCTTTCTCCAAAAATTGTTCATCACCACCCCCACTGTACTCATAACCCTTATTGTCAGGGCTAGTTGGGGTTCTTTTCCTAGTTTTCTTTGCCACAAAAATGGCCTCTAAATTTGATTTAGAGGTGGTTGATATGTACCATTTTCTTTTCACAGGAACATGCATATTTTTAGAAACATTGTCTTTTAATTATGAATCAGTCCCTACTATTACAATTTCTTCTTCTTCTTCTTCTTCTTCTTCTTCTTCTTATTTCTTAACACTACCCCTCATGACACCTTTCCTTTTTAGGTAGTGTGAACTCCTTGGCTAGGTAGAATTCTTTTTTTGCACCTTTGAAGGTGCAAAAGAAGAACCACCTCTTCGAGGTACTAAGAAGGTGGGCCCAAACGACATGAAGGATTTTTTTTCTGTTGTATGGTGATGGTAACGACTAAGATCTAGTAGATTTGATGGTGCCTGCTAGCCCATGACATCTTGGTGGGACCCTGTCTATACCTTGCGGGGGAACAGGGGACAACAAAGATCAAACAGAGTATTGATCAAGGGTGCAAAAAGTACCTGGTGGATCCTGTAGATGTGAGATGGAGGCGTGTTTGAGTAACAAAGGGAATTTAGAGAGACAAGGTTTTATGTCTCTTCGACATTATAATATGGCTTTGACGGCGGGAGAAGATAATGATAGTTTATTTCGTTGTGACTGTTTGTCTTACATGGAAGTTGGAGCGATTTTTCTCCTATTATGCTTGTGAAGTTTGTGTTGAATGTAGCAGTGATTTTGGATTGGAAATCATGAATTGTGAAGGGGAGATCATAGTGAATTAAGGAATTGTGAGTGTGTGAATGCTCAAAGCAATTGTAGTGTAATGTTTCCAAATTGATTCTGTGAAATAACACTTGGAAGAGCATAGCTCTGTTACTTGTACATAAATTACATTTTACGATAATACAAGAGATCTCTACTTTGGAGTGTGGGTTTTTTCGCATAAGGGTTTCCCATGTAAATCTGGTATTCGTTTTGTGTTGATGTTTTATTATCTATTTTGTTATTCATGTATGTGCATCTTAAATAAACCATAATTACAAAGTTTTATAAAAAATTGTGTATCTCTCTCCTGAGGATTAGCATTAGGAAGGTGTATTCCACACTCTTCTTTCCTTTCAATTGGTATCAAACCTTGGCCAGTTTTTTAATCCTTGTGGGTAAGACGGGTTTTTTGTGTTGATCTTGTTTAGTGGGAGTTTTGTAGAGAAATTTGGTTGTGACTTATTGTAGATTTAAGATGGTGAGAACATCTAGAAGAATAGAAATTGAGAAGTTCAACGGTGGCAATTTTGAGTTGTGGAAATTCAAAATGGAAGATTCTCTCACGGAGATCAAGAGTTATGGGATGTAGTTTCCTGTAACAAACCATCAACAACCTCATAGAATGACTGGGATGCAAAGGATCAAAAAGCCAAGGGTCTGATCAGACTGTGCTTGTTCGATTTAGTTCTCTTGAATTTCCATGAAGAGAAGACAACCAAACTCTTGTGGAAGAAACTTGGTGACATTTATCAGGGAAAATCTTTGGTGAATAATTTATTCTTGAGAAATAAGTTGTACTCTTTGAAGATGGAGGAAGGTTTTTCTGTTGCAAATCATTTGAATGCGTTTAACATGATCATTGCTCAGTTGGTATCTATGGGTGTGAATATTGATGATGATGATTGTTGCATGCTCCTGTTGTGTTAATTTCCTGACACATTGGATCACCTGGTAATGGCTATTGGGAGCACAACAACCACATTCAATATGGAAGATGTGGTTGCTTTGTCGCTGTCAGAGGAAACTTGAAGGAAATATTTTGAGATGGCCAAGAGGTCCTTGTTGTTTGAGGTAGATCGAAGGAGAAAGGAAAGAAGAATGAAAAGAAGTTGAAATCCAAGTCAGAGAGGAGATCAAAGTCCCCTGGTAAAAAGTCCAAAGTGAAATGTTGGAATTTATGGTGCAGGAGCACCTTGATAATTTTGGCTAGTTGATACATTTTGGAGTCTTGTTTTGATTTTTTTTTAGGATAATAAGGTCTATTTAGACCAAAATCAATGTAATAAGTGTCATATAGGGTCTTGGAGGTGTTTTGTCAAAAGTTGTCAACACTAATGTAAAAGTTGTAAAAGTTGCATAGCAACTTTGTCTTTTTACTTTGGTAGTTGAAGGTGAATGGTCACCCCTTTCAAAATTCAGTTGGGGACTGTTGGATTTTTAGGGAAACATATTTAAAAGCCTCTAATATCTTTGAGGCATGGTTTTTGAAGAAAATTTTGGTGAATGTGCAGACTTTACTTTGTTTTTGGTGCAAATTTTGGTATTTCCTGAACTTCTTACGCTTAGTACGGTTCCGTACAAGAGCTTTAACATTTGAAATCTATGTGAATGGTTAGGTATTTGTGTTAGATTTCAATTGAATCCTTTCTTAAATTTTTTCATCAATATTTGAGGTAGAACAAAGCATTTTTTTGTTGGTTGCTCTATAATCTAGGGTTTCTAGGGTTTGGAGTGAAAACCATGAAAAAATAGGTCATTCCACCATAGAAAAATTCTATAAATTGGTGGAATGGACCTTTTAGGAGTGTTTTTCATGTTTGTGTTAGTTGTAGGGTAGGGTGAAGACGGTTTCACTAGATTTTCTCAAGCCCTAGCCTAACATCTTCATGTGTTAGGCTAGGTTATGTAGTGATTTGGTGGGATTAGCAAGTTTTTGTGAAGTTTTGGTCAAACAAATGGTGGTTTCCAACCCTATGTGACTAGAGGAGATTGTAGAAGAAGAGAATTGGGGTTTAGGAGTTGAAATTAGCATACTTCCTTTGTAAAAGTGGCCTATTTAGGCCTAATTTCAGTGTTGAAGGTCAGTTTTGAGAATGCTATTCCAAAACAACTTTTGGAACTAGTTTGATATGTTGAATAACAAGAAAATGGGTGCTTGAAAGTATGAAGTATTTTCCCTTTTCATAATTTCTCTAAAAGATATAGAAAGGAAAGGTTGAGTGGAAACCTACAAGCAAGTGGGACAGAATTGAAGGAATCAACCCTCTTTAGGGTTTGGTAGCTTGAAGACCATATTAGATTGAGTTGTTGAAGCCTAGATCACTTTTATTTTCATTAGGTGGTATCAAAGCTTAGGTTGTAGATCATTTGGAAAGAAGATTGGAATTTGAAAGAAGAGAAGTTGCAAGGCAAAGCGTAGGAGATGCCTCCTAAAAGTGGTTTAGTTGTTGCTAGGGATATTAGAGCCCTGAGAGAGTCTCAAGAAGCTATGGTAGCTAGGATGGAAGCACTAGAGAAAAGGGACAAGAGAGATAAGGGTCTTGCAGAGGAGAGCGACCCTGAAGATGAGGAAGAGGGTGAAAGTGAGCACCACCTAGAAGGATCACATGAGCAGATGGATACTGAAGAAAGGAATTTTCTACAAGTGCTTAAGGTTGTGAAAGGAGAGACACAAAACGTGAATATGGAGCTACCTATGTATGGTGTAAAAATGGATGTCGAAGAAGTGATTAAGTGGATAGATGCCTTAGACAACTATTTTAAATTCAAGGAGGTGGTTGAAGACAAGAAGGTCAAGTTTGCTAAAACAAAATTGAAGGGGCTAGCATTAACATGGTGGAATTACACCCAAGAAGAGAGGGTAATGAAAGGAAATACCAATATCAATTCATGGGATAGGATGGTGGTGAAGGTAAAGAGCCAGTTCTTGCCTACAGGCTATGAGATTCAAGTCTTTAGGAGATTGCAAAATTTAAAACAAAAAGAAATGGATGTGGCAGCATATATTGAGGATTTCCACAAGCTGACCATAAGGTCTAGACACATGGACAATGAAGAGGAGAAATTATAAAGGTATTTGAATGGTTTGAGGTCCACTATTCAAGATGAGATAAGCCTCGCTACTCCTAGGAAAATAGAGGAGTGTTTGAAAATGGACACTAAGGTTAACGAGAAGATAAAGAGGAAAGAAAAACAATCAAGAGGCAGAGGAAAGAGTTTTAGGGGAAAAGGAAACTCTAGTGGAAGAGGATCAACACAAAGGACACAAGGAGAGAAAAGTGGAAATCAAGAATCAAGTGGTGAAACAAGGGGTGACTTTCGAGATAGGAGGCAAAGTGGAAGAGGCAGGTTCAATGGACAAGGAAGAGGGTCTAATACCTTCTCTAGAAGGTGTTACAATTGCAATCAATTTGGACATCCTGCATGGAAGTGCTCGGATAAACCAAGTGCAAGTTCTCATGGTGGAGAGAGGAGGATGAAGAAAGTGTAAACTCACCTTCCCTACATGTTGCTCCAGAGGTAGGAGAGTCCTTAATGGGAAGGAGGACATTAATCAAGGTTCCAACCATCAAGGAACCCCCTCAAAGAAAGGCATTGTTTTGGACAACATGCAAATCTCAGGGAAAGGTATGTAAAGTGATAGTGGATTTTGGCTCAACTAATAATATAGTTTCATTAGAGATGGTGGAAAAACTAAAAATGAAAAGGAACCCTCATCCTACACCCTACAAGATCTCATGGCTCAATAAGGGGCAGCAAGTACTTGTAAATGAGCAGGTTTGGGTGGAGTTTAATAGTGGTTCCTATAGGGATAAAATCCTATGTGACATTGTTCCTATGGATGTATGCCACCTACTCCTTGGAAGGCCTTGGAAATTTGATAGGAAGGCCAAGCATGATGGACACAAGACTGTGTATGTCATTGAGAAAGATGGGGTGTCATATACTCTCACACCTCTACAAGAAGATGATGGTGTTGTTCAGGAAGGACCGAGTGTGATGGTAGTCAAGGAGGAGTTCCTAAGAGATTTAGAGGAGGGGGACATTGGTTATGCCATTGTTGGTAAGCCTATTTCTAATGTAGCAACAACAGATAAAGAGGAGATACCTGAGGAGGTGAAGGCCTTGTTAGATAAATATGAAGGCATAGGAGTGAAGGAATTACCAAGTTCATTTCCTCCCATCAAGGATGTGAGTCATCATATTAACCTTATATCGGGTGCAATTCTACCTAAAAAACCTACATACAAGATGACACCTAGGCAGAATGAGGAGATCATAAATTAGGTTCAAGATTTGTTGGACAAAGGGTTGATAAGGGAGAGCTTAAGCCCTTGTGTTGTGCCTACTGTATTGGCACCTCAAAAGGATGGAGATTGGAGACTTTGTATTGATTCAAGAGCCATTAATAAAATCACAATCAAATATAGATTTCTCATACCTCAGATGGAGGACTTGATGGATAGTTTAGCAAGTGCAAGGTACATTTCAAATATTGATTTGAAAAGTGGATATCATCGTATCAGAATAAGGGAAGGATATGATTGGAATACTGCCTTTAAGACCAATGAAGGTTTATATGAATGACTAGTGATTCCATTTGGGTTATCAAATTCCCCAAGTACATTCATGAGGCTGATGAATGAGGTTCTAAAGCACTTCATAGGAGAATTTGTGGTGGTATACTTGGATGACATCCTTGTGTACAGTAAAACAAAAGAGGATCATTTGGAGCACCTAGATAAGGTACTAAATAGACTCAATGAGGAGAAATTGATGATCAACCTCAAGAAGTGTGAGTTTATGAAGAAGGAGCTTGTTTATCTTGGGTTTGTGATTTTAGAGTGGAATTTGAAGATGGATCCCACAAAGGTAGAGGCCATAATCAGTTGGCCAACACCTACATCAGTTGGAGAAGTCAGGAGCTTCCATGGGTTAGCTAGCTTCTATAGGAAGTTCATCAAGAACTTTAGCCACATTTGTTCACCAATGATTGATACCATCAAGG
Organism: Sequoia sempervirens; assembly: GCA_007258455.2. Classification (NCBI taxonomy): domain Eukaryota; kingdom Viridiplantae; phylum Streptophyta; class Pinopsida; order Cupressales; family Cupressaceae; genus Sequoia; species Sequoia sempervirens. Next base: position 74,764 of record VDFB02271076.1, on the reverse strand, counting down.
GTGAGAAGAAGAACAAGTTTCAATGGACTACTGAGGTAGATAAAAGCTTTGAATACCTGAAGACTAGAGTGGCTTAACAACCTATTCTCACACTCCCTAACTTTGGAAAGGTGTTCATAGTGGAATGTGATGCAAGCAGATATACCATAGGTACAATTTTAAGCCAAGAGGGGAAACCGGTTGCCTTTTTCAGTGAGAAACTTAATAATGCCAAAATGAAGTATTCCTCATATGACCTTGAGCTCTATGCCATGGTGCAGTCACTCAAGAAATGGAGACATTATCTCTTACCAAAGGAGTTTTTTGTTTTTACAGATAATCATGCCTTAAGTGTTTTGAATAGCCAAGACAAGTTGAGTCATAGACACATGAAGTGGATGGAGTATTTGTAGGCATACACATTTACAATCAAGCATAAGAAAGGACAAGAAAATAAGGTTGTAGATGCCTTGAGTAGTAGGTCTATGATGGTACAAGAGATACAACTCCAAAGTGTGGGGATAGATGAACTAAAAGGTATGTATAATGATGATGATGATTTTAAGGATGAATTTGTTGTTTGCAGTCAGTATCAAGGCACTTTTCACAGTGAATACTCTAATTTTGTGTTACAAGATGGCTTGTTATTCAAGGGGGCTCAGTTGTGTGTGCCTAAGTGTTCTATGAGGGAAAATTTAATAAGGGAGAAGCATTGTGATAGTTTGAGTGGGAATTTTAGATTTGATAAGACTTTAGAGCAGGTTAAGAGGTTCTATCATTGGCCAAGGATGCTTGTGGATGTTAAGAAGTTTACAGAGGGTTGTGGGATATGTCAAAGGGCCAAAGGATCAAGCTCCAATGTAGGGTTATACCAACCTTTGCCTATACCTAACTGCCCATGGGAGTCAATAAGTATGGACTTTGTTTTGGGTCTACCTAAGACACAAAGGGGGTATGACAATATTTATGTTGTGGATAGGTTTAGCAAGATGGCCCATTTCATTGCTTGTAGGAGTAAAAATGATTCATCTCACATAGCTAGTTTTTTTTTCAAGGATATTGTAAGGATTCATGGACTGCCCTTGACCATTGTATCTGATAGAGATTCAAAATTCATAGGTCACTTTTGGAGGACCTTATGGAAAAAGCTAGGAATCAATTTGCAATTCAGTTCAACCTACCATCCACAAATAGATGGGAAAACTAAGGTTGTAAATAGGTCACTTGGGAACTTGTTAAGGTGTCTTACCAAAGAACAAGGTTAGTCATGGGATCTCATACTTCCTTAGGCATAATATGCATACAATGATTCCATCAACCGAAGCATAGGAAGGAGTCTATTTGAGGTAGTCTATGGGACGATTCCAAGAGGAATATATGAACTTAGAGACCTAAAGGATATCGAGAAAAGGAGTGCAATAGGGGAGGAGTTTGTCATAGCTATGAAGGACATACATGAGTAGGTCAAGAAGAATCTAAAGAAAAGTGTGGAGAAGTATAAGAAGAATGCAGATTTGAAAAGGAAGGATGTTCAGTTCAAGGTTGGGGACATGGTGCTTGAACATCTCAGGAAAGAGAGGTTACCTAAAGGAAAATATACCAAGCTGATGATGAAAAATATTGGTCCTTGCAGGATAGTGCACAAATTTGGACAAAATACTTATGAGATAGAACTCCCTCATGGAGTCGCTATCTCACCTATATTTAATGTTGTTGATCTTTATCCTTTTAAGGGTACTATGGATGCAAGTGATGTATGATTTTTGATGAGTGGGTTAAAGACCTACCACCCAACCAACCAATGAAGCTTGAGAGCATACTAGATACAAGGGAGATCAAGAGGACTATGGAGAAAGTATACAATGAATATTTGGTCAAATGGAATGGCCTACCAAATGAAGATGCTCAATGGATGTCAGAGGAGGAAATAAAGTAGCATGGATTTTTTTGTTCAAGAGCTCATTTCATCAGGAAGATGAAATCTTTTCCACCCCGGTTGTATGGTGCAGGAGTACCTTGATAATTTTGGCTAGTTGAGGCATTTTGGAGTATTTTTTGGTTTTTGTTTTAGGATGTTGCAAATAAGGTCTATGTAGACCAAAATCAATGTAATAAGTGTCATATAGGGTCTTGGAGGTGTTTTTTCAAAAGTTGTCAACACTAATGTAAAAGTTGTAAAAGTTGCTTAGCAACTTTGTCTTTTTTCTTTGGTAGTTGAAGGTGAACGGTAACCCCTTTCAAAATTCAGTTGGGGACCATTGGATTTTGAGGGAAACATGTTTAAAATCCTCTAACATCTTCGAGGCATGTTTGTTAAAGAAAATTTTGGTGAATGAGCAAACTTTACTCTATTTTTGGTGTAATTTTTTGTATTTCCTAAACTTCTTACACTTAGTACGGTTCCATACAGGAGCTTTAACATCTGAAATCTATGTGAATGGTTAGGTATTCATGTAAGCTTTCATTTGAATCATTTCTTGTAGTTTTTCATCAAGATTTGAGGTAGAACAAAGCATTTTTTTGTTGGTTGCTTTGTAATCTAGGGTTTCTAGGGTTTGGAGTGAAAACCATGAAAAAATAGGCCATTCCACCATAACAAAAGTCTATAAATTGGTGGAATGGACCTTTTAGGAGTTTTTTCATGTTTTTTTTAGTTGTATGGTAGGGTGAAGATGGTTGCATCCGATTTGCTCGAGCCCTAGCCTAACATCTTCATGTGTTAGGCTAGGTTATGTAGTGATTTGGTGGGATCAGCAGGTTTTTGTGAAGTTTTGGTCAAAAAAATGGTGGTTTCTAACCCTATGTGACTAGAGGAGACTGTAGAAGAAGAGAATTGGGGTTTAGGAGTTGAAATTAGCATACTTCCTTTGTAAAAGTGGCCTATTTAGGCCTAATTTTAGTGTTGCGGGTCAGTTTTGAGAAGATTGTTCCAAAATAACTTGGGGAACCAGTTTGATATGTTGAATAATAGGAAAATGGGTGCTTGAAAGTATGAAGTAGTTTTCCTTTTCAGACCTTCTCTAAAAGATATAGAAAGGAAAGGTTGAGTGGACACCTACAAGCAAGTGGGACAAAATTGAAGGAATCAACCCTCTTTAGGGTTTGCTAGCTTGAAGACCAGATTGGATTGAGTTGATGAAGCTTGAATCACCTTGCTTTGCATCAAATTGTGGGTAGATTGGACACATCTAGAAAGATTGCAAAGAGGAGGAGAAGAAGAAAAATAATTCTCTTTAGAAAATGAATCTTCTCAGAGCGATGCATATGCCTTCGTAGAAGCCTTTCGTGACTCAGGCAATAGAAAATTTTTGGTTGATCAACTCAGGCGTGTCCTTTCACATGACCTCTCATAGAGATTGGTTCTCAAAGTATGAAAAGTATGCTGGTGGAAGGGTGTATCTGCAAGATGATTCTCACCTGGAAATTGTTGGTTGTGGAAGAGTCAAAATTTGGTTTCCTGATGGAAAAATAAAGGAAATCGATGATGTGATGCATATACCAAGTCTGGATTGAAATTTTCTTTCAGTAAGTAAAATTAATGATGTCGGTGTGCAAGTCTCTTTCTCAAATGGAATTTGTAAAATGAAAAGAGGCTCTATGGTGTTGGCTAAGGGTGCACGAATTTGCACTTTGTATAAGTTGGATGCATATGTAGTTCAATGTAATAGTGCTTCTATAAAGTCTAGTAAATTTGAACATGTAGAGAAAGGATGTGTTGTTCCTTAGGGTGCAAACTCTTTGGAGATGAAGCTCCCAATAGAAAAAAAATGTTGTGGCATCAAAGGCTCGACCACATTGGTGAAAAATGCTTAAAAGCCTTGAAAAACAAAAGTTTGGTTGAAGGGCTTGATGATTGTGTGAGACGAGGAAATTTCAGTGAGGGTCGATTACGCTTGACTCATGATGAATTTGTAAGAGAGGGGGACTGACCACGTTCAAGGCCCCAGGTCATAGAGGGCCAGGAGCAGAAGGCTTTCCTAACTTACCTCGGCTTAATGGGGTGTTAGGAAATGCAGGACGAGAATGATGAGGACTATAAGGTCCTTCAATCACTCTACAAACCCGAAGTATAGAACGGGGCTAGGCTAGTTAGTTTTTAGGTTCAACACTATGCCTCAAGAAGCTCTTTGTCCAAGGATGAAAGCACGGTCCTGGGACGACAACACAGTGTGTTGGCGTCTCTCAAGTGCACTAGTGTCTGTACGACCAGACGACTAAAGAGACAAGGTCGAACCTAGGAAAACAAGCTAACAGCCCAACTAGCTACTACTAAAGGGCCAAAATAACGTTATTAAATAAATAAAATATTCTCTAATATGATAAAGTAAAAATGCAAGAGCTAGGGTGGCAAGAACAATCTCATAAAGAAATTTGTTCGCCAACTAGCTCTCCAAAATCACATTCACCTACACACAAAGAGGAGGAAAAATGTTGGGTGGCTGTATAGGGGCCTGCCTCAGTCAGACCCCCGTTTAGGTGTTTCCACCTCCACAAATAGCCAAGAAAGAAAATATGATAAAGAAAGATAGTAATGAAGAACACTAAAACACTACAAAATAGTAAATGTGCTTACTCAACCAAGTAATAAAGGAGAGGAATGGGAAGATTACTAGCTCCACCAAAAGCACTCAAGGCTTATGGAGGAGAGAATGAGAGTACTTGAGCCTCTGCTGCAATGGTGTGGTCCCAAAATTTCTCTACTAAAGTGATGGAGTGAATTTGTTGCTGCTAAGGAGTACAAAAGTGTTGCTAGAATGCTTGGGAATGCTTGGAGTGAGTGCTAGAGTGTGAAGAAGCTAATCTAAAAGCTTGGAAGAATTTGAAATGCATGTAGAAGGAGAGAATTTGAAGAGAAGATAAAGAAAATGGACATATTCAAGTCAGTCGACCGAAGGGGGTGTTACAAGTCAACTGCCAATGAGAAGTGTAATGCCTCTACAGGTTCAGTCGTAGGAATCTGCCAGGGACGTAAGCACGTCGTGCAGACGTCTATATGCCATGTGGGTGTCCCTGATAGAAATTCCCCCATCGATGCTCAAAATAGGTGCCAAGTGGGATAAAATCAGTGAGCTTATGTGTAATTAAGCCTCCAAACTTAGTTTTCTAAACTGGAGAAGGCAGAAAGGGGAATTTCCATAAAGGGTGCAAATTCACTCTTATACATTTTTCCCCCACTTTAGTGAGCATGAGTACTGATGAGTGCTTCACTAAAGTAGATCAAAGAAGAGTAGGGTTAGAAATGTATACCTGAACCATCAAGGAAGCAGACCATGATCTGACGAACCTGAAGGTTCAGGGCAAGCGAAGGACTTCATAGCTTCTCAAAACTATGAAGCTGAAGAAAGAAAGAATCTTATAGGCTCGTGGACCTGCAAGGAGGAAACCCCATGAATTAATCGCCTTACAGGCCCGCAAGCCTGCAATGAAGGTGTCCCCCAAGAACTCTCACATGGAGGATACTCGCAAGCGTCCCCCAAGATCTCTCACATGGAGGAAGCTAGGAAAGCGCCCTACAAACCCACAAATCTTTAGGGAGGTTTTCCTTCAAGATCTCTCATATGAAGGAAACCCAATGAAGCACCCTACAGACCCACAGACCTATAGGGAAGGTAACCCCCAAGATCTCTTGCATGGAGGAAACCCAAGAAAGTGCCCTATAGGTTCGCAGACCTACAGGGGAGACACCCCCAAGATCTCTCGCATGGAGGAAGCTCAAAGGAAGCACCCTACAGGCTCTCAGACTTGCAGGGAGGTATCCCCCAAGATCTCTCACATGGAGGAAACCTAGGAAAGTGGACTTCACAGAGTGAGGAAGAGGCCATGTAAGCAAGTAAGCGGACAGTCACACAGACCGTTGACAATTTGGAAGACTTTCAAAGGGGTCCCTTGGGAACCCGTCATGAAGAAGGGGTCCACTCAAGCGATGCACAATTCGAAATCAGATATTTTCTTTCTCAAATCGATCCATCATCAAGGGATCCTTTTGAAAGATGTGCACTTCATCAAGGAATTTGAAAGGAAGAATATGCCCACACACGAGGGGAAGGTCAAACATGTTCCCGCTTCAAAGGAAGGTTTTGAATTCCTTTCTTTATGAACCCATGATGAAGGAAACATATTTCGTTAGGGTTCCAAGTTGAGAATGCGATTCTAAAGAAAGATTTGCGAAGATTTTTGAGAAAAGATTCATTGGCAACGAATGCATTTTCTAAAAATCAAAATGTTGAAGAAAGGCATTGTCACACATGAGAGTGACAACTTGAGCAAAGAAGAGAAAAAGATAAAGGGAAAGAAAAAAAGAGAAGACAACATGAACAAAGGGCATAGGGCGATCTGGTTAGTGAGGTTGGATCTATCCATGCTCATATAAATAATAGGTAACTATGGTGCAAGGAAAAATATCATCAATCCCCAACCAGATCAGGAAGAATGCACAAAAAACAAAGTAAAAAAAATAAATTGGGTCAACATGGAAGGGAAGCCTAAATGCCCCCAACGCTTTTCATTGTCCCCAATTTATCAAAAATCAAGCACAAACATGGAAGAATGATGATACAAATAGAAGAAGGTTTGCGACACAAAAACCATGCTTGTATCCAAGCACGAACAAGGGTGACAAGGGTCATCCAGGCACACATAGCACTATCACGGGGGAACAACTCACAACAAAAACACACACAAGATCAAGAGGGGGCCTCCTCCTAACACTAATCGACCAAGAGGTCGTCTGATTCCCACTCTAGGTCATCATAGGAGGGAGGAGGATGAGCCTATAGTGGTGGGATGTTAAGAGGAGCATCTGACCCTCCTGCAACAAGGGATAAGGAAGAGGGCCACTCGAGGTCCTCTCCACCGAGCTCTTGTGTAGCTAGGGTCAGCGATTTCATGAAGATCGCTGACAAGGCCGAAACTTCATCCATGGAATTAAGCATGCACCCTATAGGAACATCGTGTCTAACTTCAGTGGACGAGGTAGGTTGTGCCTGAGATTCACCGCTAGGCTTGCCGAATGACTCGCGAGCAGCGAAAAACTCAGGGGAAGTTGGGACTAGTTCCATCACTAGGACAAAACAAGTTAGCACGAGACCACCTTGTGAAGAAGGTGGGCTCCTCTTACGTCCTTCACTAATAGAAGGAATACACTTTTCCTTTTCCTTCGTCAAAGGAGACAAACTCCCTAGAGACGAGGCTAGAGGTGTGGAGGAAGAGGAGGAAAGAAGTGCAATGGATTCAACTGAGGTATTAATCATATCCACAGGGTTTGAGAAAGGTTGGATATCTAGAATGGACATTAGCAAAGGCAGCTCCACCGAAGGAGCGATGAACACCTGTACCCCCTTGGGGTTAGGCACATTCGTACTCGTAGTGGAAGCTGGAAGCAATACAAAACTAGACCAAAGAGAAGCAAAAGGAAGGGGAGAGGAAGACACTACAGGAGGCCATGAAGCAGGGGTGGTCATCTCTTCCTCCTTCCTTTGTGAGGTGCCTTGCTCAGCCAAGAGAGCCTTTCGTTAGTGATTGCACTCGCGTGCGAGGTTATTTCTATGACTCTTTGAGTTGGAGGCTGGAAGTTACAAAGGAATGGAAGACTCTTGCTCAACCATGGGAATTTCCATTACGTCGTCTCTGGTGGAGGAACAAATTCCTGAATAGGAGTAGGAGGAGCAGGTTGAGGAGCAGCAGAGGGAGTTGGCTCAAGAGCCTCGGCAGTAGGCCTCTTCCCATTCACTGCTTTGGGAGTAGGAGTGATAGGAGGTCACGAATCAAATTCCCTTTGAGAACCTCTCTTTCTACTAAATAGGTAATACCACAGTCTGGGGTATTCATTAGGGAGATCTGAGATCTTGAACTTGGGCCTACGCCAAGGACGTATCATTGGACTCAACGGATAGCCACCGGGCCGAATCATCCAATACTCTTCCTAAGAAAGGGGAGAGGATGAGGAAGTCCGAGGAAAGACAACCTTCTCTTTTCCTTTACAGGACAGAGAGGAAGCTAGTGTGGACTTCTCCTATTTCGTTTGGGGAGAGGGAGCAATTGGTGTAGGCTTCTCCTTCTCCTCTCAGGAAGAGGAGGTGATCGACTGTTGTATCATAGGAAGGGTCAGTTTTGGCTGTCCTTTGCCCCCAATCTTATACTTTACATAATTCTTGTAAAGTAGGTATGTTCTCAGAGGAAGTGGACCGACTGGGGCGGGCCAAAAGTGATCCAATAGATATCCGCCATGGGACACCAAGGGTTGGTATCCAGTGTCATGCACTGCATGCATGGAACCTTCATGGAAATTTTTTAGACATTTGTGAACAACAGAGGCAATTCCATTCATAGAAGCTAGCCAAGGTATTCCTAGCTTCAGCCTAAATAGATTCGACTTTGGAATAACATTGAAAACTATGTTAACAACCCTAGGTCCAACTAGGACAGGCAAAGTTATCGAGCCATATGGTTTGAGACACATACCATCATGTGTACGGATGATAGATTTCATTTCTTCATACTCTTCCCTCTACAATGAATTTAACACTAATGTTTCTTTTGTGATGACATTCACACGACTTGCGAGGTCCACCAAGACTCCTATCACAATGTTCCCATTGAGGCAAGCGGGAATGTAGAGGGGAGAGGGCTTGTTTTTTAAGGGAAAATCTTGTGATGTGAATTTTATATTCGACGAACCAGGTGCAGGTAGAGCAGTAGATGTTACCGTGACCATGTTAACATAGGCCTCGGGTTGAGTAATAGAATCAGTGGGATCAATAATCACGTTAGAAAAATGTGATAGAAATGGGTTCGTGTATATCTACAATTCACTATTAGCTTTTGCCACTGATTTGTTAGCATTTTGTTTACTCCCATCGAGATGAATGGTACCGTCCTCGATGCGATCATGTATCTCATGACGCAGCCGCATGCAATGTTCGGTATCATGTCCATTAACTCGATGGTACTGAAAATAAGTTCCCCCATCATACCAATTCGGGTAAGGCTCCTTAAGAGGCTTAGGACTCAGCAAGATTTCGATATTATCCTTCAAAAACGTATGTAAGATAGAAGAATAAGATTTTGATATCTTTGTGAATTTTTGGTTACGTATGAGGAAGTTGTCATTAGCAGCGGCTACTACATTCATAACGTCCTTACCTTTCCCAGTGATTGATACAATGGATTTTCCCTTAAAACAGGAGCGTGAGGAGGATCCCCTGAACTAAACCACCATCTGTTGGTTCTCTTGTAAGGCTACACACAAATGCATGAAAGAAGGGTAATTCATAAGGGAAAAATTCTCTTTCCAAGGCATTTGTAAGTTCCCAATGAACACCTTCTATACGTCAGAAGCATGCAGCTGATACAAGATTTGTGAAAGAAGCACTTGATAGCGTGCTATAAAACTAGTGATTTTTTTGTTATCTCCTTGTTTACATCGGATGAGATCCGAAAAGGTCATCTTCAGCCCGATGTTATCTTGAAACTATCTAAGGAATTGATTTACAAGTTGGTCAAATGAGAAAATAGAGTTGTCAGTCAAGAAAAAATACCACTCAAGTGTTGTATCCTTGAGTGATCGGGGAAACAACTTTTCCATTAATGCATCATGGTGGAAGAAATTAGTGCACAAGGTGTTAAAGGCAGACACATGCATCTGTGGATCCCCTTTACCACCATATTTTTCAAACTTAGGGATCTCCATTCCTTGCAGGAAGGGAGTGTTCAGAATTGCAACTGACAACGGGTTGTGTGAGAAGAAGGGCTAGAAGATAGGCTGGGCAGAGGCTTGGGAGAGACTCACCAACTGGATCTGCATCTTACCCATATTATGAAGGAGAGTATTCAAAATAGGGTCATTAGAAGATAGAGGGCCAGAGGAACCTCCTCCAGAACTGCTACCAAAGCCACCACCAGAACCACTAGTGTGACCACCGTCGGAACCACCACCAGAGCCACTGCCACCAGTAGGGCCTCCACTGGAGCCACCTCCACTTCCGAAGCCACCACCATGACCTCCGCCAGGACCACTTCCACTAGAACCACCTCCATTACCAAATCCACCACCACTACCAAAGCCTCCACCACTCATCCCACCAAAACCTCCACCACTAGAGGTGACAGGAGGGATGAAGCTAAAGCCCAAAGGGACCTTATTTACTTTTATAGTTTTGGGTTTTTCAGAGATAGAAGGGATGCTGATAGAAGGGACTGAGTCAGCCATGTAGACAAACATGGGAGGCATTGATACTCCTAGTCCTTCATAATCTTCAAAAGTGGCTCCTCTCATAACGCTAGGAGCGTTCGAAGGAGTGCATGCTTCTGTCAGATTGGTAAGGCTAGCTAGGAGTTCCAAGCCTATTCGATATTTTCCAATCATGTAATTTAGTTCACCAATGACTCGAGTGGCCCTATCAATCTTTGAGTTTCTTTCCAAATGATTCTCCAAAGCATCCAACCCTTTGCTAATGACAAAGACATATTCTGAATGGATTTGAATAGCCTCATGCTCGTCCACCTAAAATGGCATAGGAGATGTAGGAGGAGTGAGGGCGTGATCAGTCTCGTCAGAGAATCCTAATTCGCCCCTTGAAAAATGCTCCTGTGTGGCCACACTAATGGTGAGACTAGAGAAAATGCCTGTAGAGAACCAGTAGTGAACTTCATCCTTTCCATCGAGAGGTGTCATACACTTCTCCTAATGATATATCTGAAAGTTGTAGACTGGTTTGTGATGCTCATAAACCTTCACAACACTCAGGAACACAATATTCATGGAGTACACGGGAGACGTTTCAACACCAACAGATGAACATATATTGGTTCACATTGGGTTCACCAAAAATGTAAGAGATGTGGACCGACCATGTTAAAGGCCCTAGGTCATGGAGGGCAAGGAGCGAAAGGCTAACCTAACTTACCTCAACTTAACAGGATGTTAGGAAATGTGGGACGAGAATGATGAGGACTATAAGGTCCTTCAGTCACTCTACAGACCTGAAGTATAGAACGGGGCTAGGTGAGCCAGTTTTCGGGTTCAACACTACGCCTCAGGAAGCTCTATGTCTGAGGACGAAAGTGCGGTCCTGGGACGACAGCATGGCGCACTGGCGTCTCTCAAGTGTGTTGGTGTCCATATGACTAGACAACTAAAGAGACAAGGTTGAACCTAGGAAAACAAGCTAACAACCCAAATAGCTACTACTAAAGGGCCAAAATAACGTTATTAAATAAACAAAATATTCTGTAATATGATAAAGTAAAAATGCAAGAGTTAGGGTGGCAAGAATGATTTCACAAAGAAATTCATTCGCCAGCTAGCTCTCCAAAAGCACGTTCACCTACACACAAAGAGGAGGAAAAATGTTGGGTGGTTGTATAGGGGTATGCCTTTGTCACACCCTTGTTTAGGTGTTTCCACCTCCATGGACAACCAAGAAAGCAAATATGATAAAGAAAGATAGTAATGAAGAACACTAAAACACTACAAAATAGTAAATGTGCTTACTCAACCAAGTAATAGAGGAGAGGAATGGGAAGCTTACCGCCTCCACCAAAATCACTCAAGGCTAATGGAGGAGAGAATGAGAGTACTCAAGCCTCTGCTGCAATGGTGTGGTCCCAAACTTTCTCTATTGAATTGATGGAGTGAAGTTGTTGTTGCTAAGGAGTGCAAAAGTGTTGCTAGAATGCTTGGGAATGCTTGGAGTGAGTGCAAGAGTGTGAAGAAGTTGATCTAAAAGCTTGGAAGAAGTTGAAATGCATGTAGAAGGAGAAAATTTGAAGAGAATATGAAGAAAATAGCCATATTCGGGTCGGTCGGCCGAAGGGGGCGTTACAAGTTGACTGCCAATGAGAAGTGTAATGCCTCTGCAGGATCAGTCGCAAGAATCTACTAGGGACGTAAGCGAGATGCACAGATGTCTACACACCGTGTGGGTGTCTCTGATAGAAACTCCCCCATCGATGCTCAAAACAGGCACCAAGTGGGATAAAAGCAGCGGGCTTATGTGTAATTAAGCCTCCGAACTTGGTTTTCTAAAGTGGAGAAGGCAAAAAGCGGAATTTGCATAAAGGGTGCAAATTCACTCTTATACATAATCGAATCCTAACTTCACCAAACATACCTACATCTACAAAAAAGATCATTCAAATTGGAAATCTAAACTAAGCATTTAATTGAAAATGAAAGCTACAAACTACACAAAAATAGTTAAATTCTTAATCTAACCCATTTGAAACTTATCCCATTTTGGAATTAGTGTCGTGTTGATATGAAATGACGACCCTTTCCCAATCCTATGATTAGTGAGCCTGCTTCAGTCGATTCTATGAAAGAGAATCAATGAAACCATTGTGATTGATGTATGAAAACCTAGTTTATGCTAAAAATGAACATGATGCAAGCTAAGTTACCATGATTTTATGCTACAAATGATCTAATTATGCTATTGCTAAGCTAATCTAAGCTAATTCTAAGCTAAAAGATGAAAAACCCTAATTTATATGCAAACTAAGATGGTTGCTCTAAGCTATGATGCAATTAAAATTAACTAAGATAAGCTAAAAAGTGAGTAAATATGAGTGTAAGTGCATATGAGATTCAACAGCATAAGTTTGCAATTGAAAGATGGATAAATTTGTCTCCAAATAGTGACCTATTTATAGGAGAGTAAATGAGAAATGAAGGGTGGAGGTTAAAAATATTAATCAACGGTCCAAGATGAAGGAGATGAGAGGCATGGATCATGGATTATCATCAACGGATGAGAATGCATGATGGAACTTTAATCAAGGGTTCACACTTGCCTCAAACAAACACACTTTTGACCCACTCACACAGGTGAAAAGTGACTTGTTCAAAAGGTTGGAGGTTAAAACTTGCTTAAGAAGTCAAGTGAAAATATCCCTTTCTCAAATGATGGAGGAATAAGAATATTCTTTTGGAATATTCCCTTTTCTTAGAGGAAAGTTAGATTAATTCCTAATTAAACAAGATTTAATCATGCAATTAGGGGATTAGAAGAATTAAAGGGATATTTATTAAATTAAATGATTTAATAAATGGGGGAGGAGATGAAATGATATTTAATTAAATAACTTAGGCTTATTTAATTAAATTAGATGACCTAGGGAATTAAATTAAATATTTTGATTTATTTAATTTAGTGAGATGAAATATTAACACGAAAGGGGGTGAATTAACTTGATTAAATTAATTAGGTTAATGGATGAAAATGATGCAATTAATTAAATAGTTAGGCTAATTTAATCAATTAAGCGAAAAGATGGTGGGTTAAAGAGGAAATGATGTGAGTCAATCTGTTTCAAATGTATGATAATGATTAGAGAATTTTTTAGTGTCTATATTTTACCCCTCTTTGAAGTGAGGTACTTGCTGCTTCAGTTCAAAGAATAACGCTTTTTAGATTTAAAATGTTGCTTAAATAATAAAAAATATGATTTTTTGGATGCCCCAATGAAAGGATAAAGCTGACTCCCTGCCCCCTCAAGATATCGGGTGAAAATTTCAAATGTTTGGTTGATTTCTAAACAAAGGTTACAAGCTACCCCAAGGGTCCAAAAAGGCTCCAAGATGCAAGAATAATGCCAAAAATGATGCAAAATTAGGTTCAGATTGGAAAAATTGGTGAAAATGATAATAAACCCTATCTTCAAGGTTAAATTAGGGCAAAAAAGCCCTAATTTTCTAGCTTAAATAGGCCAAGAAGGGTCATTTTCAATTCATTTGTGCATTCACACCTTAAGGAATTCTTGCAATTTGAGCTCTAACCCTCCGACGAAATGGTGTGTCAAGAGCTTCCTAGACACATGTCTAACAAAGTTTGAGAGTTCCAACAGCTTCCAGGCACACGACCACCGATATGTAACTCCAAACTTGATTTGAAATTTGAATTTTTTATGCATTTATTACAATTTAAAGTTTAAATTGTGGTGGTGTCATTATATAGCGATGCCCAAATTGAAATCGGTGACGCCCAAATGAAATATAGCGATGCATATTTATATGGCAACACTATTCATGATTTAAAATTAGGGTTTTTAATTTTAAATAGCGATGCATGCTTATTTGGAGACACACTTGTCAATTTAGAAATTAGGGTTAGGGTATGCTAAAATTTAAATCGTAACACCAGCTTATTTGGTGATGCATGTTTCGATTTGCAATTTTAAATGCATCAAGCATCAAAAGTTGAAATTTGAATATAGCGACACTATTGAAGATAGCGACACTATTGTCATTTCTAAGCTGTAAATTTAAAATTGAGTCAAATTTTGATGATTTCTTGATGTCATGCTCTTCGTGGATGCAAGAGGTCTTTCCACCACTAATGTCACAAGAGCACAGGCCCACCATGCTAGAGAGATTAGATGATTTATCAAATTTGCGCTAGGAGCACCTAGGAGAGATCGCCTCTGGTATGTCACATATGCACCTATGATTCAAACACATCTAGCAATGATGACGGCTATGTGCAAGAGATGGCACAGCGACACCTCGTCCTTCCACCTTCTGATAGGCGAGGCACCGGTTACTCTAGAGGATGTATTGTGTATACTGTGTTTGCTAATTCACAAAGATCGTGTGATTTATGACACTAATTTTGAGTTCGACACCTGCCTTGAGGTCATGGAGATGGATCAAATTGCATTAATTACATCACAGATCAACCTTGATTCATATAGAGGTCACGTGTTGACCTTCAGATTGATCATCACAACCATTGTTTCGGGTTTCGTTTCCCCAGATAAATGCAGTAGAGGATTCAACCCAGGATGGGGCTTGGCATGGCATCATATGTTGCATAGGACACTTTTTATGTGGGGGCCCATGAGGTTGGCCTCCTTATATCATGATTTGCATTATTTTTTCTATTGTGATGGGAGAGCCATTGGTGCAGGGGTGACTCTACTACATATTTTGGCATGGGAGCACATTGTTGTGCTCCAACCCATTGTTCAGATGGCAGTAGTGGAGCTAGATGATCATGTCATTTGGAGATATAGAGGTGTCATTACCCTCAAGTACACTGGACAGATTGGGCTCCCGTATTGGAGACGGGTGATAGATGATATGACAATTTTTCGCTGGCACCCATGGCTACAGATGTCACCATGCTTTGATAATATTTAGCAGCTTTATTTCACCGTGCATACCCAATACATGCAAGGTCAAGAGAACCACATTATTAAGAGATATCTACTAGAAAGGGTAGCTCGACAGTTCAGAGAGGTATAGGACAGACTTGATGATGCATATAGGTCCATTTTTGCGAGATCGGCCAGAGAGGTTCTCACATAGGGATTGACTATCCCAAATCCAAAGGCAGTAGAGAGCTTTAGGTAGTTGGTGGCCCAGCCTTGGGCATATGATTAGGGATAGGCGGTAGCTCAGAGTACGCCTGCATATGATGCTTGGTTTGTTCCTCCCTGGCAATTGACAGATCCAACAAGTGTTCCCCCCAGAGGGAGACCCAGAGGCAGAGGAGTTGGGAGAGGTAGGGGATAAGATGGAAAGGACGACCAGGGTGGTCAGGTTCTGGGAGCTACTCTAGTTGGTCAACAACAACCTCCAATAGTTCAGTAGCATCCAGGACCACCACCACCACCAGATGCTTGAGATTCTCAAATACAACAACTGTAGCAGTAGGTGCAGATATTGATTGGTGAGCAGGATCAAGCCCGCCAATAGGTTTTGGTCATTATTGCTAAGCGAGACCAGGCTTGGTAGCAAGTGGTTGCAATCATAGCCAAGAGAGATCATGCATTGTAGAGAGTATAGGCTGGGACATGAGAGAGTGACCAGGAGATTGCTAGGTGCTAGCAGATCGACGTGATGATGGTGGCTACCCATGGTCAGAAAGTGTCAATCTGGTTGTCCAAAGAGGCCATTACAGAGGTTGCATATTATAGGCAGCATTATCATCGTGATGTACCAGTGCCACTCAGACAACTAGATTTATCACAACGCAGTGATGCATTGCCCAGAGCAAAGGATTAGCTTGAGAGGCGGGATAGAGAGGGTAGTAGCCATCATGACTAGCTATTATGTATAGACACTTTTTGATTTTTCCCCATTCTTTATTATAGATATACACTCATGGGCTTCCTTTTGATAGCCTCATGGATATTGTACTTATCATTGATATACATACATTGATCCAAATTTTGTACCATAACACTCATTTTTTGATATATATATGATACATGTGATTTATGATGTGATGTGTTCACTTTATTTCATGTATGGATGGATATGATATGGATGCATTTTATTTATGACTATGTTATATGCGATGATCATGATATGGATGGATGCAATGTTATGTTCTTTTTCATTATCTTTGCACGATATGATATGGATGGATGATTATGATATGTAGATGTTATGGATGAAAATAATGTGGATGCATTTATTTTTGTATATTTTTGTGCATGTTTTATGATGATGATGTATGCATGTATGGATGCAAATATTCATGATATGCAATGATTTAAGATGCCTAGAATAATAAATTATTCATCAAAACTTAAATGATTATGAAAAATGTATGATGACATGATATGCAATGATTATGTTGATGGATGTTTTATGATTATGCTATGATTATGAGATGCATATATGCTAATGGTTTGTGATGCAGGGTGGATGTATTGATGATTTTATGGACTGTCATGATACCAGGTTAGCGTGGAGAGAAGATAGAAGAATAAAGAATGAATGACCATTGATTGTGATGACTACTTCAAAATATCCAACAAGTCCTTGATCCATCGATACTTTATTAGGGATGGTGACGAGACAATGCAAAATGCAAGATGAAAATATAGGATGGGTTGCTCACACTTGGGGATTGGGATTTTTCAGCGTTCCTTATTGTTTGATATAACACATAGACACAATGCATCATGGTATTGATAACCAGAATGGTGTTATATCTAGTGTAATGGACTTTGACTCGATAAGCAAATAGGATAGTTATTGTTCACATCTTGACATACAGAAACCTCGTTGGAATGTAAGTTAGAAGCTTTAGAATATATTGGACCAAAGCATATGCAATAGTCAACAACATAATCCAAATGACCTTCCTATACACAACTAAGCAAGTATGCACCAAGATTATTTTACAAGCGTATCTACAAGCACAACAAATGAAAGATAATGATCGATTCCCCATTCCTTTCTCTCTAAATCATTTTGATAGACATCATCAAGAGGTCCTTGGAATGGGTCATTAAGATAAATCATAAGAAAAGATCAAAGAAAAACAGTCAATGTTATCTACAGCTCTTGCCTATTTTAAGTTTAGCTAAAGTGATGTTTGATACTGATGTCCATCGCAGGAAGGATACATCCTAAGACATGTTGATCGGAGTGTCATTTGATGTTGGGATGATGATGCTAAGATGAGTCGTTGCTATAAACTTCACTGATGCATTTACCTATGATTTAGACTTTATATCTTGAATTTTAGGTTCACACTTTACAACTTGCTATACTTGCTTTCTACTTGTTTTTCCGAAGGTTTATTCCGGGTGAAAGCGAGATGAGATGGATGGGTTTTGGATTTTCCAAAATATTTCAATGTTTTTGGTGTTTTAAAATGTTTTTAGGTTGTTTTTTATCTTTTTGAAAGTTTATGCAAATGTGTAGGATTTTTTATTTTCTGAGGCTGTTTAGGGCTTTCTAAATGTTTTGAGGATTTTTAGGTCTTTTGAGTATTTTCTATTGTTTTTGGATTTTTTGTTTTCAAATGTTTTTGTATTTTTTAACATATTTGAATGTTTAGGTATTTTCAAGGGTTTATATCTGGATTTTTTTGGGTTTTCTAAGAATTTTCGAGTTTCGAGCAAGAAACTAACCTAAATACCTATCCTAGGGGCCTCGGGGGTTGATCAAAGATAAGCCTTACCTACATTATACATGTAGAGACTATGTAGTTCAACTGACTCGACCCATTTACAAGATGAACATATGAACATATGAAATATGTTAGTTTATTATGATGGACTCTTAAAGGACTGACCTAGGGTGTCTCAGGGGCACATCAATGATGGCCTTGCCTATGTTCAAGCTTAGAGATGATGTAGTTCGACAAGAGGACTTTGTTTTTTTGGATTTTCAATGTTTGACCTTTTTAGGGATTTTGATGTTTTCTATATGTTTTTGGATTTTTCCTTTACATTTTTTTGAATGTTTTTGGATTTTAGCTGTACAAGATTTTGCAAATATTTTTTGGATTTTCTGGATAAGATTTTATGATTTTTTATGATTTTTTGATAAGATGTCCAATGACCTTAAGATATACAAGAACCCGATTGTGACTCATAATGAAATACCCCCATTGTGACATGTTAGCTTACTTTGATAAAGGCAGGATAGACTGACCTTTGGAATACACCAAGTAGTGCTAAAGGGTTCATGATACCTTACAGTGTCAAGGCATGATAAGGATGCAAATGAGGGATAAATGGCAGTGCAAAGAATGATAAAACAAAAAATCCAAAGAATATATGGAGATGCTTTATTTACACAAGGTGCATGTTTGCCAGGTTTTCACCAAGGTACTTTCCCAAAGCACCACCAAAGTGGTTTTCACTAGAGGACGATTTTTTTCTTTACTTTTTTCAATCCTTTTTCTCTTTTTTTTTGGATTTTGATTTTTTTATAATTTTTTGTATTTTATGATTTATACCCTTAAAAATTAGGCATAAAACTCTTTAAGATGCAAGTTGTTGGTTGGCTCCTGCAAGGGTTCACCTTCAAGGGTTGACAGTTGGTATGCTCCTAATCTGTAGCTTGTTGTGATGACAAAAGGACCTAACCAGTTAGGCTCAAACTTTCCTTTGTTGTCTTGATCTGAAAGGTTCTTCTGATTCTGCTTTAAGACTAGATCACCTACCTGGAATGAATGAAATTTGATTCTCTTGGTATAGCTTCATTTTAGTCGGTTTTGGTATACTTGAAAATGATTAAGGGTGTCAAGACGACGTTCATCCAGGAATTCCAACTCGTTTAGTCGAGACACTTTGTATTCTTCCTCAGTTATCAGGTTCTTTAATGGGACTCGCAATGATGGGAGCTCAACCTCAATAGGCAAGATGGCTTTTGATGCATAGATCAGGGAGAAAGGGGTTGCACTAGTAGGCATGTGGATACTACTTTGATAAGCCCAAAGATCAGGATTTAGCTGCAGATGCCAGTCATGACCAACTTCATTAACTGTTTTCTTCAGGATTTTCAGGATAGTTTTGATAATAGCTTCTGTTTGACCATTACCTTGGGGATAGTATGGGGTAGAGAATCGGTGTTGGATGTTGAATTTTTGGCACAACTCTTTTACATCTTGATTTTTAAAAGGGGTTCCATTGTCTGAGATGAGGGTTTTTGGAACACCATAATGACAATTAGGTAATTTAGGATAAATTTATCTATTTGCTTCCATGTTATGTAGGTCATAGGAATGGCTTCAACCCACTTAGTAAAGTACTCAGTGGCGGTTATGATAAAATTATGACCGTTGGATGAGGTCGGAGTGATTTTGCCTATGGGTTCCACTCCCCAATCTGAAAAAGTCCATGGTGTGATCATCGGCTACAATTCTTGAGTTGGAGCATGAATCAGATTTCCTTGTTGTTGACACTAGGTGCATTTCCACACATACTGATGAGCTTATTGTTCCATGGTTGGACAATAGTAACCTATCCTCAACATTTTCTTAGCTAATGTCATACCGCTAGAATGGGACTCACATATGTCATTGTTTACTTTTGTTAAAGCAGTTAAGGCTTCCTCTTGGTTAAGACATCGTAATAATGTCCCTTCGATGCTTTGACGGTAAAGGGTATCACCTAGGATCACAAATTGGGATGCCTTTTTGACAAATATCTTTTTAAGGTTTGGGGTGATATCAAATGGAAGGGTTCCTCTGTTAAGGTAAGTAAAGATGTCATAGTACCATGGGGACCCAAGACCAACAATGACACACATGAATTCAGATTTAGGGATTCAGAAAGTTGGTACGAGAATCTATTCTACCAAGAATTCACATTGGAGGATGTTGTTCGACATGTCTAATAGCGATCCAATTGTTTCCATGGAATTTGTTGCTTTGTTGTTCATGTGAGGAATTTTCTCAAAAGTTATGTCTATAAAGAGGTCTTTGAGATTCTCCACCATCTTCTTGTAAGGAGTGAGCTTATCATCCTTAGTTTGATAGTCATCATTGACTTGGTTGATAACCAGTTGTGAGTCTCCATAGATTTTCATCTCTTATATCTACCACTGAATTGATATCTTTAGACCTATGATTAGGGATTCATACTCAACACTGTTGCTGGAACAGGGAAATGATAGCTTGTATGACTTTGGGATACAATCACCTTGAGGGGTGATGAAAAGAATTCCCACTCCTGATCCATGTTGGGTGAATGATCCATCAAAGTGCATCATCCATTGAGTTGTGAGATTGATAAGGAACACTGATTCATCAAGAAACTTAGATATTAAAGGGTTCTCATCATAGATAGGTGCTTCTGCTAGTTGATCTACGATCACTTATCCTTTGATTTCCTTATGCTCAACATACTCTATGTCAAACTTTGTCAAGATCATCACCCATTTAGCCATTCGTCCTGTGAGGATTGCTTTCGATAATAGATATTTTAATGGATCAATCTTTGCAATTAGCTTGATTTGATGTGACAACATATAGTGCCTAAAATTTTGTGAAGCAAAAACTACTGCTAGGCATGCCTTCTCAATGGGTGAATAGTTCATTTCATAGCCTACCAAGGTTCTACTGATATAGTATATGGCTCTTTCCTTTCCCTTTTCATCATGTTGTGTTAAAAGAGCTCCTAGTGTTGTTGGTGTTGCTAAGATGTACAAGATCAATGGCTTGTTCGGTATTGGCAGCATGAGCACTAGAGGTGTTAGTAAATAATATTTGATCTGTTGGAAAGATTTATCACATTTTTCATCCCATTTGTAGGTTATCCCTTTATGGAGGAGATGTGAAAAGTGGTGAATCTTATCTAATAGTTGGGCTATGAACCTTCTAATGGACTAAAGTCTTCCTTGTAATCCTCTCATATGTTTCAATGTTTGTGATGGTTCCATGTCTAGGATGGATTTTACCTCTGCTAGATCAATTTCTATCCCTCTTTTTGAAACAATAAATCCAAGAAGTTTCCCTGATGTGACCCTTAACACACACTTTTTTAGATTCAGTCGTACCTTGTATTCTTTAAGTCTGTCAAAGATAGGTCCTAAGAATTATATGTGCTCACTTCTCTTCTTTGATTTTTCCAAAATATCTTCCATATAATCTTCAACTGTTTTGTGGATCATGTCGTGAAAGATGAGGGTCATTGTTTTTTGATAGGTTGCTCCTACATTCTTTAACCCAAATGGCATCACATTCCAGCAATAGGTTCCCCATGGACAAGTGAAGGAAATTTTGTGTTGATTCTCCTTGGCAATTATGATTTGATTGTAGCCTTAAAAACCATCCATGAGTGACAATGTTCATTTCATGCCCAGTTGTTAAATCCACAATAATATCAACATTGGGAAGAGGGAAATCATCCCTTGGACATGCCTTGTTCAGATCTCTAAAATTAGTGCATATTTTGATGCCCCCAATGGGTTTTTAGACTAGTACCAAGTTTGAAACCCACTCAGGATAATCTATCGGTCGGATGATTCCAACGTCAAGAAGCTTTTGTAATTCTAGTTTAACCAAGAGTGTTATCTAAGGGTGCATCTTCCTTAACTTTTTCTTAACTAGTTTGGCTTCAAGATAGACTACTAAGTGATGCACAACCACTTCTGGATCAAGGCCTATCATATTTGTGTATGACCATTCAAATTTAGTTCTTCTTTATTTGAGGAATGTTTTCAAGTTTTTCTATTCTTCGTCCAACAAGGATTCAACATAGAATGTGATCTTAGGTGCTTCCTTTGTTCCCACATTGACTAGAGTATCCTTTTCTGCTAGTATTGTTGACTTCTCTGGATGCATTGCACTAAGGGGGAGATTGAATCCCTCATCCTTGGGTGCCTCAAAAAGGTTTTCACCATCGGATGTGTAATTTGTTTTTACTATTTTAGGATCAGAGAGTGCCACTAAGTGGTTTTCACTCAAGGATCTACATGTTAGTTGCATTTCATTTATTTTGTGACTGAAGGATTCAATTGTCTCCCCATAGTATGCCCCTGTATCGAGCTCTATGTCGAAGCCTACTTTATGATTTTCCCATGATAAGTTGTTATGAAGTCCCATATATTCTGAGATCACTTCATCATTTTTGAATAAATCTAGAATCAGTGGTCCTTGTTGGTCCATGTCAATGAGTTGTGGGTATACTAGACATATTTCAGTTGGTTGGTTTCTTGAGACAAAGGATGTTATAGATATCATAAAGAGATTTTTTTTCTCAAATAGGTCAGAAACATCAAGGGGAAAGTCATCTAAGGTTGTATCACATGATGTAGGTGACCAAGAGGAAACCTCGACTCGTTTAGCTGAAATACCTTTTCCAATAAGTGTGACTTTGCTAGTAGTACAACCTAAGCCAAGATTCTTTATTCATTTCTTAGGAATGATGGGTTCTAGTAAACCATTTTAATTCTACCCTAGCTTCTCATTCTTGTTATATCCCATGTTCTGTATTAGCTAAAGGCCTTTTTTGTCATCTTCCATGGGAAGACCATGAACAGGTCATTCATCTTGATAGAGAAGTTTAGAGATATCTTCCCCATTGACATCTTCTTGATTCAGATACCCCCATTTGGTGAAGGTAGTAGCTGCCATCTTGATTGTTTCTGGTTCTTTGTTGCTAGATGTGGGTTTCCCATGAGATTGACAAGAAATAGGTATCTCTCCTAAGACAAAGGTGTGTTTCAATAGTTTGTAGTTTCCATAACCATCATCCTTGATCACTGCTTTGATGTCGGGTATACTCTTCACAATGGGTATTTTTGTTGTTGAAGTAGAGACTAGGGATGATGGGTCAACAAATGAGCTTAATGGTGTAGGTCCTTCATCATTTTTGGGTCTTTGGGGGATCTTATAGAACTTGGCCTCAAGAATTTTGCAGTAGTAGAAAGGCTCAGGATCTCCATTGATAGTGATTTCTCTGCCTTTGAAAGGAAACTTCACACACTAATGATAGGTTGAGGCTACAACTTTTAGAGCATGAATCCAAAGTTGACCAAGCAGTATGTTATAGGGAAGATCAAGATCAGGTGCTTGGCATGTAGTTTCTACAATAAGAGGTCCCACTTGGATTAGAAGTGAAATGATTCCTTGTGATACCCATTCTTGGTCGTCATATGCCCTGATGGTGGTACTCTTTGTCTTCTCAATAGTGTCTTCTAAATAGCCTAGATTTTTTGTCAATTGTAAGGTACAAATGTTCAGACCAGCACCTCCATCTACCAAGACTCTTTTGACCTTGTTTTTATGAATGACAACCTCAAGGTGTAAAGCATAGTTATGAGATGGTTGGGATGGTAGGTCTTGCTTAGAGAAGGTGAGAAGATGGTTTGATATATTCCCTACCATAGCTTGAAACTAATCGGTATCAATGTTCTCGGGAACAGATGAATCAGACAAGACTTTTTCCAGTATTTCCTTGTGTGTGGGGGATAACCTTAAGAGTTCTAAGATTGATATATGTGCGGGGGTTTGTTTAAGCTAATCTAAAATATTGTACTTGCTAGGATTAGATGTAGAAAAAGTAGGTTGTGCCCTAGATTAGGATGGGACTCCTTGAATGGTTATTTTTCCACATCATGTGGTGACTCCACATTTTGTACTAGCTCCTTTTATGGTGACAACAGTGATAACGCTATCATAGGAGGCAACTACATTGGAATAATTATGAAGCACATTGGTGTAATCCTTAGCTTTTTCATTGTTGTTTGCTTTATTATGATCCAGGATATGGTTCTTGTATATCTTGAGATCCCGATTCCCAGTTGGTACCTCAACAGATATGTTATCATTTTCTATGAGATCTTAGATGATATTCTTGAGTTTCATGTAGTTTGTTGTTTTGTGCACTATAATTTTATGAAAGTCACGAAGATCACGTTCGTTGTACCAAGATGGCTTCTCTTGTGGTTCCTGGTAGTTTTCAAAGTTAGGAAGTGTTATCATATTTGACTCTACCAATTTCTTCATGATCATCTCGATGGGTTTTGATAACTGTGTGTACTTACATTTTGGATAGTTGTTCTTGTTACCAGTTTTCCTTTGTTGCATGTTGGTGTTAATGATCTGATTGTTCTGAGGTGGTGTCGTTTGTTACACAGTTGGCTAGATGTTAGCAACTTGATTGTTATTAGGTCTAGGAGCACTTAGGACTACCTTAGCGTCTACTACACCGTCGTTTGTTACATTTTTGTTCTTAGCCCAGGCACGAAGTTTCTTATTTGAACTAGTTAAAGGACGGTTATCTTTGTAAGCATGTGTATTTCCTTGTGAGATTAGGGCTCTTTTAATGTTAAGGGATCTAGGGACCAGTTCATCATATGATGTGATGCATTGCATTTTCAAGTGGAATGATAGATTTGGATCAAGATCAACTATGATGATTCCCACTTATTGTTCATCAGGAAGAGGAAAATTTCTTTTACTAGCTCTTTGTCTCCATCATTGTAAGAAATTAGCAAAATTTTACCCTGGATTTTGTGTAAGAGTATATAATTCTTCTAGACTGATGACCATGTCAAGATTGAAGGAATAGTGATCGATGAATTTATCAGTGATTTCTTGAAAAAATTTGATACCAAGAGGCAAATGAGAAAACCAATCCATAGCATGACCTATTAAACTTCAAGGGAAGAGGCACATTAGATAGGATTCATTTTAAGCCACCTCTATACACATGATGTTAAATTCTTTGATATGGTCTACTGGACTTCCTCTCCCTTTTATTTTCTGAATTTGGGGGTTTCAAAACTAGGAGGAAATGGTATCATTGCTATGTTTTGGTCAAATGGGTAAGGAAACAAGTAATGTGTATGAGGTTTATTTGTCTTTCCCATGCGAAGGTCTTGTATTTCTTGTGAGAGTACTTTCAATTGTGATGCTAGATCATCTTGCAGGTTGGGTGGAGGAACATATGGTGGGATGATAGATGAGTTATATGGGGTGTATGATGGTGTAAGATTTTATGAAAGTGATGGATATGTTCTTGATACATTTGGATTGACCATGTTTAAATGAGGATAATAGGAACCTTGTTGTTGTTGGGAATACTGTTGAGCCACTAGGGATTATTGTTGGGTCTGTTGTTGTTGGTGTGCTAATAAACCTGCTTGTTGTGCTTGATGTTGTTGTTGTGCGGCTTGTTGTGCTTGTTGTGCTTGTTGTGCTAAGGCTACTTGTTGAGCTTGATATTGTTGTTGTGCTAGGGTTGCTTGTTGTGCTAAGGCTGCTTCTTGTTGTTGTTATTATTGGATAGCTTGTTGATAGGCTTGTTGCGCTTGCTATAAATCTAAGGCATGTGCTTGTAATGTGGGATCAAGTGGTTGTTGAGACATCTGTGAAGGATTATGGATATTGATGTTTTGAGTGGGTAGCAGATTGTTGGTGAAAGGTGGAGGATTCCCTTAATTTAACATTCCTTGTAAGATGGTAGAATGAGGTGGACGAATGTATGTTTGAGGTCCCGATTGATTTGGAATAGTAAAGGGGACCATGGGAAAAGATGATGTCGTTAACTTTTGCAATGGAAATGACACACTAGGACCTTGAGTCCATTGATTAAAAAGATTCCCTTGTCTTATGTTTTGAGGATTGCTTTGTGCAAAAGATGTAAACAAGGGATTTGTGATCAAGGTACGTCCAGGATTGGTAGAACTTGTAACCAAGGGGTTGTTTTGAGGTGGATTGATGGTGGATGATGTGGAAATGGTAGATGGGATGGATGAACCCACTAGAGGATTGGATAAACATATCTATTTGCGTTAAGGGTTAGTTTTGTGCTATAGTATTGACACGCCCTTGTGTGTTGTTTTCAGATACTTGGTCTATATCGCTTTGCATGATGGTAGGAACACTTGTGGTACTCATAGGTGTGGATGAAGAAGGGTGTCCCTAAAATTTCAAAGTGGTAGTGGAATAATGAAGTTCAAGAGACATGTGTATTTGTTTTGGAGCTTCGAGAATAGGAGGAGCACCAAAAGTAGGTGTCCAAGTGGTGGTGGGAGGTGGAGGTTTAGTGTCAAGGGTACCCACAAGTGTACTACTTTCAAATGGTGAGGTGTGACCAAAATATTTAGCAAGGCTAGTTGCAATACTAGGAATGTAAGTTTGATTTAGCCCTAGTGATGGAGTTGTGAAACCTTGTGTTAAATTATGTGCTACAAATGTCGGGGAGATAAGAGCTACATTTTCAAAGGCTTGGTGTTCCATAATCTCTTCCCTAGTAAGCTCAAGTGGATTATTCATGACATATTCGATCTGATATGGTTCTAAAGGAGATAATGGTTGTTGTGACGAGGTAACATGACTCCTAAGATCGAATTCTAAAGGATTTGGATCACTTGAGGTAAATGTAACTTTGGTTTTCTCTGTGATTATTTTGTGTTGTGATCTTGTCTTTACCATAAAGTTTTTGTTACCAATGGGAGAGTTGTGTTGAGTTTTGTAATGTTTGAACTCTCTAGTTGACTCAAACCTAGGTAAAAGGGATGCTCTAAGTGTTTTTGGAGCAATGATGATAATGGGGGGTGAGAAGATGGATGATGTGGGAAGTGATCTTTGCAAACATTTTGGGACAACACTTTTGACTTGAGTTTGATGTTTTGATGTTGGGATAAAGGATGTTTATGAACTTAGAAATCTTTAGGGTAGACTTGTGAGCTTCAAGATGAACTAGTTCAAGGATGATAACAACCTTAACTAATTGAATGGAAAAGGATACATTTCACATACAAAGTAGGTAAGTTAGCAGTTGGTTTGATTGATGTTTATGTCCCAAAGTGTTGGTATACTCAAAATTTTGCAAAGTTGGATGAAGTGAAGGATGAAATTTGATTAAGGGGTGAGTGAAATGTTTGACCCAATGTTGACCTAAAGTGAAGCTTTGTTTTGACAAGACCAAGGTATTGAGAATGATGCTAGACCTCTAAAATGTTCAAATCCTAAAGACTTAATGATTTAGAAAAGTTGTTGATCCTCAAAAAGATGAGGGTTTTGGCTCATAAAGAACATATACATGTCTGGATATTTCCTTAGTGTGTGTTCATAAAAGTTTATCAACACTTTTTATGTTTTCATAGAATGCCTTAATGTGGCAGTTGATTGATTTTGCACTATGATTCCTAAGCTTAAAGTGATGACTAGTTGATCTTCTTTTGGGGATCCTTACTTTGCATGAGATCATATAGTAAAGTGAACCTTTATTTTGACAAGACCAAGGTAGTGAGAACAATGTTAGACCTCCAAAATGTTCGAGTCCTAAAGACCCAATGTTGATTTAATTGAGAGGACGGATGGGAATGTTCAAACCTGTTCGGGCTCTCCTAGCTTGGGCATAAAATTTTCTCATCAAATTGTAACGATTGCGGTAAAATATTGAAGCTCGCTTTTGACCAAACCTTGTTCTATGATTCCTATGTCTGAAATGAAGTGTTTGAGATTTTCCCCTACGAATTTTGATTATTTGATGAATCATTTATAGGAGTTTGGTATCATGTAAAAAGATCAGGGTTTTGAATCCAAAAGAAGGCATATAATTTTGTATTGTACCTTGAAGCGTGTCTATAAAACTTTGCCACCAACGTATCTCTATTTTTGTGAAGCGCTAAAAGGTGTTTCTTGAGAGCTTTTGGAGTAAGATTCCTAAGTATAAAATGACAACTTGTAGACCTTTCCTTAGGGATCTTTATTTTACGTGAGATCATGTGAAAATAGTTTAATTTTATGGAAGAAAGGAAGATATCTATTGCCACGCAGGTGGTGGTAATATGGGTCTTCTAGCCTCAATTTCAGCTTGTTACTCTTCTTTTTCTAAAATGGTTGTTGTGTTTCTCCACTGTGTATTTGTTTCCTTGTTTTCAAAAGTGAAGCTTCTCAAACTACTAATGAGATTGGTTTGTTCTCCATTAATAAGTTCAAAGTTTGGCTGAATTATAGCACCTTGAGGATCAGGTTGTTCAACAGGAGTGATCGGTCTCCAAATAGTCATGTGGGGTTCATTTATCAATTTATCTTTACTTAAGTGAATTGATTTTACCACAAACACTTGTCTTGATTATGTTTCCAAACTAGATGTTTATGTCAAAAACATCATAACTTTCACAATGTCCATTTTGTGAAAATCATGAGGTTAAAGCCATAATTGCCTATGTTGTCTTTGGGAAAATATGGGTTTGAGATTAATGTCAAGATATTTAGAAATCACTAAGGATAAATTCTTAGGACAAGCAGTAATATCAAGGCTAACTCAAGAAGTCCATATTTGAGCCAAAGTGTTTGAAATTTTGAGGATGATAGTGAATGTTTGTTTTTGTATCATTTTGAAACCAAGAAAAGTGTTAAACTGACTCACAATCATTTACAATCCTAGGATAGAAATTGCCATATTTGTTGAGTCCCCACTAGGATTTCTCCAAACACTACATAATGTGAACAGTTAGAGATTTGGCAACACTAGCTCCCCTCCACAACACACACTTTTCGGGACCACCAAATCTCAAAATCCTTAATATCTAGAGATTAAAAGGAATTTTTTTGTTTCTACAATTGAATAGTACAAATGTGGGGCAACTTCAAAATGAACGTTCTTGCACCAAAAAATATTTTAGGATTTTGGCTTGTTAAACAAATGGGTTGTAGTAAGTGTAATTGGGGACATGGCACCTTGCGAGCGTCCAAAAATCCACTAAAGGATTTAATCAATCTTACTAGGGGCTCTTATACTTTTTACAGTAGTACCCCATTCTAAAAGACACTGTACGGCTATGGCCTACATACCATGAGGACTTGACAGTTTAGTCTTATCCATTTATATACCAGCCTGAGTGAAAAACCGGTTGGAGTTTCCTTCGAATTGTTCTTAGGTAGGCCCCTCTAAAGATAACAAAAGTGAGGGAGTACACTTGTAGTTTGACCTCCCATTTCGCGTAAAGCGCAAGGAGGGAACACGCACAATGTCTCTTTCTCACACTAGCATGATTATTCAATTTTAAACCCAATTGAAAGATGTAGGTGATCTTGCAAAGTGTTAGAGAATGTGTCTATTTCTCAAGGTCACCAAATGGAGCGAGAGAATTGCATACGCATCCACTAACAATGTCAAAAAATCACAAAACATAGCAAATAATTGTAAATTTTAACCTTTCAAAGTAGTGATGAGTTCATTTTAAGCACCAATTGAAAAATGAAGTTTCCTTGTTCAATTTTAACCCTAAATTAAAATCATGATGTAAAGGTTCAATTTTATCCAAATTTGAGCATTCATTTTAAACCCAATTGAACTCTAGTGTGTTTCCTAAAGCAGAAAGTAGAAAGCATGAAATTGGGTTATAATTGCCCCAAAGCATCAAACGCTTGTTACAATTATAGAATTTAAGATAGAAAATACTTTCTTTACTTTCTCTCCCTATCTTTAAAACCTACAAAACCCTATTAGCCTAACAACCAAAACACAGTCAAGCATGCATTGTGGTTAGATAAATAAAAGAAATTAAATCACACATCGAAAACACAAGCATAAAATTTCTTACCCTGGTTGGGCATCGCTAAAAATGATAGCATCGTAGTTTGAAGTATGGGCATTTCTCTAGTGAAAACGAGTGTTGCTTTGCAGCAGAAACAGTGAGCATGATAGCATTGTTATTTTGCTCGACGTCGTTGCTCACAGTAGCGTCACAGTTTGAAATTTGAAAGCGTCAGACTGGTGAATTTGAGCGTCGTCGTTTAAAATTTTCAATACCTCCAGATTAGATATGTGTCGCCAGATTTAAATCAGTGTTGAAGCATTAATTCAGCATCAATATTTCAAATTGTTAGGGCATCGCTATATGGAAACGCTATTGAAATAGCGTTGTTGTTTGTAATTTGGGTGTCGCTAGGTCCTACAAAATAGCATAAAATGGAATTCAAGCTAAAAAATGGTTAGATCAATGGTTTTCCCTCCTTCTAGAGTCAAAATGTGAGATGAGGAAATACCAGTGAGGGTCGATTACGCCTGACTCGTGATGAATCGAAGCATAACTTCTCCAAACATACCTACATCTACAAACAAGATCATTCAAATTGAAAATATAAACTAAGCATTTAATTGAAAATGAAAGCTACAAACTATACAAAAATAGTTAAATTCCTAATCTAACCCATTTGAAACTTATCTCATTTTGGAATTGGTGTCATGTTGATGTGAAACGACAACCCTTTCCCAATCCCGTGATTAGTGAGTCTATTTCAATCGATTCTATGGAAGAGAATCGATGAAACCATTGTGATTGATGTATGAAAACCTAGTTTATGCTCAAAATGAACATGATGCAAGCTAAGTTACCATGATTTTATGCTACAAATGATCTAATTATGCTATTGCTAAGCTAATCTAAGCTAATTCTAAGCTAAAAAATGAAAAACCCTAATTTATATGCAAACTAAGATGGATGCATGGAAGCCATTAATGGATTCTCTAAGCTATGATGCAATTAAAATTAACTAAGATAAGCTAAAAAGTGAGTAAATATGAGTGTAAGTGCATAAGAGATTCAACAATATAAGTTTGCAATTGAAATATGGATCCATTTGTCTCCAAATAGTGACCTATTTATAGAAGAGTAAATGAGAAATGAAGGGTGGAGATTAAAAAGATTAATCAACAGTCCAAGATGAAGGAGATGAGAGGCATGGATCATGGATTCTCATCAACGGATGAGAATGCATGATGGAACTTTAATCAAGGGTTCACACTTGCCTCAAAAAAACACACTTTTGACCTACTCACATAGGTCAAAGGTGACTCGTTCAAAAGGTTGGAGGTTAAAACTTGCTTAAGAAGCCAAATGAAAATATCCCTTTTTCAAATGATGGAGGAATAAGAATATTATTTTGGGTGAGGAAAAAGGAAATTTACAAATCAAAACAAAGTTTTAATTATGCAAAAAGGGGGATAAGGAATATTCTATGGGAATATTCCCTTTGCTTAGAGGAAAGTTAGATTAATTGCTAATTAAACAAGATTTAATCATGCAATTAGGGGATTAGAAGAATTAAAGGGATATTTATTAAATTAAATGATTTAATAAATGGGGGAGGAGATGAAATGATATTTAATTTAATAACTTAGGTTTATTTAATTAAATAAGATGACCTAGGGAATTAAAATAAATATTTTGATTTATTTAATTTAATGAGATGAAATGTTAACATGAAAAGGGGTAAATTAACCTGATTAAATTAATTAGGTTAATGGATGAAAATGATGCAATTAATTAAATAGCTAGGATAATTTAATCAATTAAGCAAAAAGAGGATGGTTTAAAAAAGAAATGATGTTAGTCAATCTTTTTCAAATGTATGATAATGATTAGGGAATTTTTCAGTGTCTATAGATTGTAACCTTGAGTTTGATTTTTGCAAACATTAAATATATGGAAAACAACACCATGTTTCATTTTATTCGAGTCCTCATAAATCTTCTGGAATTTTGAATTATATTCATGTTGATGTGTTTGGTCCAGTTAATGTTCCTTCGTTATCTAAATCTGTGTATTTTGTTTCGTTCATAGATGATTATTCAAGAAGGACATTTGTTTATTTTCTCAAAAGTAAAACTAAAGTTTTCAGTCGATTTAAGGAATTTAAAACCTTGGTAGAAAATAAAACTAGTAGGAAAATAAAGTGTTTGAGGACAGATAATGGTGGTGAGTTATGTTCAATAGAATTTGACAAGTGTTGCAAAGACCATAGAATTAAAAGGCATAAAACCACTCCTTACACTCCGCAGCAAAATGGAGTTGCAAAAAGGATTAATAGAATGTTGATGGAAAGGGTGAGAAGTATGTTGAGTAGTGTCGGACTGGAACAAAAGTTCTGGGTTGAGGTGGTTGCTACAACATGTTACTTTTAAAATATCTCCCACTTTAGCACTCGTGGACAAGACACCTATGGAAGTGTGGTCTGGTAAGAAGCCCTCTTTGAGACATGTTAGATTCTTTGTCTATGAGGCATATGCTTATGTGCCTACTGAAAAGAGATCAAAATTGGAGAACAAGGCAGTAAAATGTATCTTCATTGGTTATGGCATCAGTGTGAAAGGGTACAAGCTTTGGAACCCAATTATAGAGAAGGTGTTGTATAGCAGAAGTGTGATCTTCCATGAGCTGAAACCCTCTACAATTGATCTGTAGCTAGATATGAAAGAACTAGAAAAGAAGGAGGTAGCTAAATTTCATGTTACACCAGATTAGGATGAATTACGTACCCCTAGTGGACTTGTTAGTGAGGAGAGCTCAAGCAACTCTAAAAATTCTGATCAAGAAGAAGAACCTCATCCTTAGCTTGTGAGTATGTCTACACATACTAATCACCAACCTAAAAGGTTTGGATATTCTATGTTAGATTCCAATTGTGCCTATGCTTTTATTGCTAACACTGATGAGCCTAGGACTATTAGAGAGGCTATGGATATGTTTGATACCAATTCCTAGTTGGAAGCCATGAATGAAGAAATGGCATCATTGAAGAAGAATGAAACTTGGGATCTGGTACCTTTTCCTGAAGGTCAAAATCCTGTTGGATGCAAATGGGTGTTTAAAAGGAAGATCAATCTATATGGTAGTGTTGAGAATCATAAAGCAAGGTTGGTCGCAAAAGGATATTCCCAAGTGGAGGGGATTGACTATGGAGAAATATTTTCTCCTGTAGCAAAGCTAACATCCATTTGATTCTTGTTATCACTTGTAGCAGCGTATGATTTAGAGATCGAGCAGATGGATTTGAAGACAATGTTTCTTCATGGAAATTTGAAGGAAGAGATTTACATGTCCCAGCTAGAGCACTTCATTGAAAATGGTAAGGAAAATATGGTTTTCAAATTAAAGAAATCTATGTATGGTTTGAACCAGTCGCCTGGAATTTGGTACCAAAAGTTTGAAACCTATTTGTTTTCTTTGGGATTTGTGAGATCA
This sequence comes from Sequoia sempervirens, assembly GCA_007258455.2. Classification (NCBI taxonomy): domain Eukaryota; kingdom Viridiplantae; phylum Streptophyta; class Pinopsida; order Cupressales; family Cupressaceae; genus Sequoia; species Sequoia sempervirens. The sequence continues at coordinate 41,607 of VDFB02271076.1, read as the reverse complement.
AAGTATGATCATTGTATTTATTTTAAGAATGAAAATGGTCGTCTTCTTATTATTGTGTTGTATGTGGATGACATATTGTTCATTGGGAATAGTAATGGTATGATTTCTGAATTGAAGTCTCAATTGTTAGCATAGTTTGAAATGAAAGATTTAGGTTTAGCTAGGTATATTTTGGGGATGGAAATCAGAAGGAATATGGGAAATAGAAAACTTTGGCTCAGCCAGAGCAAGTAAATAATTTTTTTCCTAAAGAGGTTTAATATGGCAGATTGCAAGCAGTTAGTTTTTCCAGTATTGTAGGGAATGAAACTTTATGTTGAAGATTGTCTAAAATATCCTACTGAGATGGAGGACATGACCAAGGTGCCTTATGCAAGTGCAGTTGGCAGTTTAATGTATGCAATGTTTTGTACCAAGACATACATTGCTCAAGCAGTGGGAGTGCTTAGTCGATTTATGGCTAATCTAGGAAGGCCACATTGGGATGTTGTGAAAAGGGTTTTTAGGTATTTGAAGGGTACTTCTGAGTACGCCTTATGTTATCATGGTTACTCTATTGGATCTCTCCACTAGTATATAAAAAATAATATGTGATTAAAAAAATTACTAAAAACTTATTATAAATGACTAAACTTGGTCACATGACCATTAGTAGTTTATTTCCAGTCATTTATAGCGCATCCAAATTTATGACTAAACCAATTTTAGTCATTTATTTGGTCATTTTGATTGATCGATTTGGTAGTATATTTAGTCATTGATTTAGTCATATATTTAGTTATATATTTAGTCATATTATTCACTGAGCTTGGTCACATGACCATTAGTAGTTTATTTCCAGTCATTTATTTAGTTGTTTTGATTGATCAATTTGGTAGTATATTTTTAGTCATTGATTTAGTCACATTTATTCACTAATTTTTGTCAATTGGTAGTGTATTTATTCACTGATTTCTATCAACTGGTAGTATATTTAGTCATATATTTGTAGTCATATTTATTCACTGATTTATGTCAATTGGTAGTTTATTTAATTGTTTTCATTCACAACTGATTTTTTCCTAAAAGTGTTGGAAATGAGACAATGCTTTTGAGGTTTAAACATAAAACACAAAAAACATAATTAATCATTCATTTGCACATAATGAAACAACTATTAAGAAGGTAAAATACTAAAATTTTATTGAGAAAAGGTGTTCTTACGACGGATACAAGATTTGAATATGTCTTTGCTTTGAAAAATGTGTTACAAAGTGTGTTTCTCAATGTTTTGATTGAGAAAACTAAGTTACAATGCTCTATTTTTTGCTTATACAGCTCGAAAACATGAAAGAACTACTTGAAAAATGAAGCAAAAGGGTCCTATGAAAGACTCCTTTGTATACTTCATACCATGAATACTCAATATGGACTAATAACTATGTTCTACATATACCTTGATTGATAAGCTTTACTAAACATGACAGTGGAAAATCTAAACCGATCACAAACATTTATCAGTGGAAAAGCATTTGAAAGTATTTTTTCCATAAGAAAGTTCTTTGTCTTTTCAGCATCATAGAAGTTTGACTCTGTCGTTACACATTCTACCTCCTTGATTTGTGTAGCTTTGGCAGTTGCTTCAATGTATTTGAAGTGAATGTCGGAATCCTCACTGTCAATGACATTGAAAATATAATTTACCATATAAGTACAAGGTTCCCAAGCTACTACAAAATTACCTCCTCAAATAGATCAATGAATATCAGTGATAAAATGATACAAGTGACAATCCAAAGTCAAATCAGCTGGAGCTCAAATATGCACCCAAGAAGAAATATATCCCTTCATTAGACTTGAATTGTTCAAACAACAAGTGTTGCATGAATCTACACCCAATATAGGCACTACACAAAATGATCATATAACAAAACAAATCACATTGAGAGAAATAATTTAATAGTCGCCTCAACTTCAAAGTTCCATATCAAAAACCATAAGCTATTTATCAATAGGAAGAAGATATATGAATTTACAACAACTAGAAAGTAGTACCTGAAGAAAAAGATTTGTGATGACATTGTAATCAACTGGACAACCACCCTCCATTTGAGACATCATTAGTACAAATTTTACAGTTCCCTACAAAATTTACTCAACAAATAAGACCTCTCTTCAAAACATCTTCAAATTCAACACCAACAATTTATTTCTATCAATTGATAGCACCTGGGATCAGAGAGAAAAATTTTCTAGAGGAGGAACAAGTAATTAGGAGTGTACTGAGGACATGGTCCAAGTGAGATGTTATCAATATCCACCTAGCAAAAAGGGAAAATAGTTGCTCAAATCAGTAGTATACACAAAAACCATAAAAAAATGCATGAGAACAATCACTAAAATTTGAAATAAAATGCACATCATGTTTGTTTGACATTCTTGGGTAGGATCTTTCATGAGACAATTTATTTTCAAGTCTATTACAAAATGTAAGAAAAAGCATTAAATTCCCTACAATAAGGTAGACAATCTTCATAACACTCTTAACCAACAACCTCTATAATGTTACTCATGTTTGGAATCTAGAAAATTGGTTAAAGAACCAGGCATTTTTCCATTTTCTTACCCCATGTGAAGAAAAAAAAACAAAATCAAATCCTCGGTTGTGTTTCTTCTTGTCTGTATTTGATTCACCTGTGTGTAGAGGCATAGAAAGGTTTATAGATACAACTTCCTGAAATGCCTGAGATCATGTCCAATAATAAAATTGATCATTAATTAGAACTAGATGCAAACAATGAGGAAAGAAATTGAGACTACATAGATGAGTTTAAGTAAATTACATACTTGACGAACCATAGATTGAGATTGTGGGGTAGGAAATTGTGATGCAGGCAATTCACTGCATCACCGCAAGACCTAGAAACAAACCTGAAGGTGCACCAAGGCTTGTAATTGATCCTCAATTGAGGTAGTTGTGTCATGAATCACTTCATCTCTTGATAGTTAAAATTCTAGTCGCTTCCTATGTTGAAAGCTTATGTGTCATGAAATGGCTCTAGAAGTTGTGTTGAATTGTCGCATAGGGTCCCAATATGTTGCACTACATTGTACACAAAGTTTCATATTGCACATCCAATATATGCTAATGCACATAAGTGTATATGTGGCACAAAATTCAGATAGAGTTTCCTATGAAGCTATGCAGCATGATCCTTGGCAATGAGTGAGTGATGCATGAAGCAAAGGGCTATGCAAGAGTTGTGTGATGTCTTTGTGTTGTGCAACATGGTTCTAAGTGCATGAGTGGTGCATAAAGCAAGGACCTATGTGTGGGGGCACAATATGATTATTGGCACTACAAAGGTGGTGCATGAAGCAAGGAATTGTATGCATTGAAATGACCTTATTCCTAGCATTGTGCACATGGTGCAATGAGCTATGCATTGTATTGTGCATTGTTGTGAAAAGTATTAAGATTGGAAATCATCCTTGTGCATTAAGATGTAGATCATATGCCTCTTCTTTAAGTACAATCATCCCAATTGTGTTGAAAGATACTTGTGCAATCTAGTGTGGAGGTTGCAAGGCGTGTGTGAATCATGGAATCATTTCAAGAATCCAATATCTCTAACCACTCATTGATATTGTGATGCTTTGAGGTGAGGGCCCTATAGAACCCTTGAACCAAGTTACTATTAGATTTGCACAAGTTTTTGAGGATGGTCCCAAAGACTGCACAGTTTTTTCTTATACTTTCGAATCACAATTGTTGAAAGAGGTTTCAACACTTTATTAACAATATTTTAAAATAATTTCATTCCATGTAATTTTTGAAGCATTTTATGGAAGGATTTGTATATGTTTTCCCTATGTATGCTTCCAGATTATGCATACACATTAGTGCAATTAGAACTACAATATATGATCAAAATCAGCTTCTAGTAATTATTTTATAGATATCCATACATATTCAAGAATTTCCATTTGTGCACAGGCTGAGTGGATACTATTGTGGTTGGCACCATGCCTACCACTGCATTTTTTTAAAAACATTAGAAGCTTTTCACCAACCCCATTTTGTTCATATCCTATAATCTTTTCATTCTTTGACACAACATAACAATTTACATTAAAGCATTTGTGGAACAATTCACTTCACTTAATCACTTTAAGACTAAAGGAAAATGTACCACTATTTTTGGCGATCCTTTTCTTCTTTGTGACAACTATTTACTATATGCCTAACAACTATTTTCTTACACATATTTTTTCTAGAATTATATGTGCATTACTTCTACCATGAAAATGTCAACAACAGTTCATCTATTGAAGCTAGATCAATGTAATTCAAATGGAATACATGGACTATGCTCAATTATGTATGTTGATTGAGTTTTCAAAACATTGTGGTTATAAATTAAAAAAATGTAATTGTAGTCATTACACAAATATTATCACCATTTCTGATGATTTTAACTGGACTATGTATGAGCTCAATGTTATATTTTTAATAGGTAAATCAAGGGTTCTATAGGGGCCTCACCCCAAAAAGACCATATTCAATCAAGAGTATAAAAAATGAATCAAGTTTAGTGGCAATAACAGAACAGTTATTGATTGTTAGAGATATTGGATTCTTGAAATGATTCCATGATTCACATATGCCTTGTAAGAGTATAAAAAATGAATCAAGTTTAGTGGCGATATCTCTAACCAGTCAAGAGTATAAAAAATGAATCAAGGGTTCCAGTGATCTCATAAGAAGACCGTCATAGCTTATGTTTTGGATCAAAACCATGAATGCAACAAATGGCATTAATCTTGATGGATCAAAGGTAACATAGTACAAAGAAAAGGTAGTCATAATACATGAGGGTAGACCATGCAATAAGCATCAAATGGTAAAGGATAGTCTTTAGGACTGTAAGGAAGAACTTGGTCGTTATTTGTGATAGTAAATGACCAATGAAGTGCAAGACAATGATCAATTAAGAGGTAGTACATTCTTGAAGGTTCATGAAGAATTAGCAATCAAAGACAGTCCTCTAGGAGTCAATGCTTGATGACAGTGTCTTGAGGTTCACATGGAAAATTAGTGACTACAAGTAAACAACACTATGAGCTTAAGTGATTAAGGATGAAAACATCGAAAAGGAAGAGGACAGACCCTACATCAGAGGGAAGTGTTTCATTGCACTAGATTTTTAGATGGTTTCCTTTGCATACTTTGACTGTCCTCTTGTCTCAAAGGTCTCAAGGTACTATCATCAAACTCTTGACAGTGAACCCTAAGCAAGGTTTGTTGCCTCCTCACAGAAAATAGACTTAGGTTTTAATGCTTCTTTGAGTCAGAAACTATCATTTAAGGAAAATGATTTATCCTCCTCTTTGTGTTTAGGGGACTTTTAGAATCCCATCCAAATGGGGTCTGGTTCAAAAAAAACATTGTAAAACTAAATCAAAACAATACTCTCTAAAGCATTTTGGATTTAAACCACCATAGTTGATTGACTCCTTGCCTTAGCTTTGTTGTCCCCTTGCATGGGGTGACATGGATTTACTTTGTGTCTTGTCTCTTGGTGTTTCCATAGTCCATACAATTCATATATGACCCAATATACAAATCTATCACAACTCATAATGCTTGATTTTTCTATTTTTGGCATTTATGTGATCTACATTTCCACTTGCATATTTCCAGTTCTTGTAAATTGACTAAGATCAAACCAAATACGATTGTCATATAGTTTACTTTTTCTGCCATAGCTTCCCAACTTGTTCATGAACGAAATCACTAACAAGTCTCACTATTCTCTAACTTTGGATGTACTTGAAAACCTGTGATGAAATTGAACATATACACATTGAAGGTGGATGCATTGAGTTCTACCATTTTTCTACTGAATAGAATAATAAATTAACTCCTTTTGCTACAAAACCAATTTTCCTTCAGGACAAGAGTCTAATTTTGGTGTTCCTCTCTCACTTACCAATGAATTCATTTGTATCCCTTTGACTATTGTATTCTAGGAATTGACTGTACTTTTCTTCTCTGTATACTTAATACTCAAAGCATTACTTCACATTGCATAACTAATAACTAGATGATGATAGATGAAAAAATTTCAATTACAATATAGTTTTTACAAATTCAACCTAAGCAGTTATGAAATTACTTCACATTGCATAACCAATAACTAGGAGCAGTTGCCAATTGCATTTTCTTGTCATGGCATTCCATGAGACCACATTTCTTTGAGGCATTTTTTCAAATAGTTCACTGCCTTGTCTATGCTACCACATTTTTCATATATGTCTACCATTTAGCATTTTATCAAACAGTTCACTGCCTTGTTGCTATGGATAAAATCCTAAAACAAGTGTTTTTGAACAAGCTATGGATGCTTGGAAAAAATATATCAAAGCATAATAGTAAGCAATAGCATAGACAAGGTAGTGAACTATTTGAAAAAATGCGTCAAATAAATGTGGTGATGGAATGCCATGACAAGCCATAGACAAGGTAGTGAACTTTTTGAAAAAATGCCTCAAATAAATGTGCTCTCATGGTGATGGAATTACATGACAATCCATAGACAAGCCATAGACAAGGCATTGAACTGTTTGAAAAAATTCCTCAAAGAAATGTGGTCTCATGGTGATGGAATGTCATTACAATCTATGGATTGTCATGGCATTCCATCTCCATGGGACCAGATTTCTTTGAGGCATTTTTTCAAACAATTCACTGCCTTGTCTATGTTATTGCTTACTATTATGGTTTGATAATTTTTTCCAAGCATCCATAGCTTGTTTGAAAGCACTTGTTGTAGGCTTTAGCAGCAAGGCAGTGAATTATTTGATTAAATGATTTGGTAGACATGTATGAAAAATGTGGTAGCATAGACAAGGCAATGAACTATTGAAAAATGCCTCAAATAAATGTGGTCCCATGGTGATGGAATTCCATGACAAGCCATAGGCAAGAAACTTGTTTGTCTCAATTTATTGTCTTTAGTGTAAAGACAAGCATTATTCATAAAATTCTTTAAAAATTTGTTGAATTACAAGGGTCAATTTTTTCTCTTTCAATGACCTATATATACCAATTCAACAATTCTAAAGGAATACTAAGAACAAAAAACAAGCATATAAATGCTCCTAGGATGATGATACAATGCTACTATAATTCATCTTAATCACTTGCAATTTAATTATAAATGTATCAATTCTTCTCTCTTTAGACCCTTGATGATTCATTTCAATTAGGATTAGTCTTCAAATATGCTACTTTAGAATGTAATTTGGAGAATTTACATTTTAATTATCTTATTATATTGAAATAAAAAGACAACAAAGTTTTAAATTTAAAATTCTAAATTTGAAACTTCTAGTTTAAATTGTAGGGTGTAAAAATCGATCTAGATCAATTACACTCATATACTTAAACCAAAATCAATTTTTAAAAATAAATAAAAATTACATCATTTACAAATTCCTATATAAAATAGACCATCTCATACACTAATAAATACAAAATTAATATAAAAATTGTCATTTAAATTCATTAAAAGTGGTGTTGATAACTCTTAAATTAGTGGATGACTATCATTACACCAAGATCAAAGTAACTCTACTGGATAGTGAAGTTAGCTTTAAAAAATAACAAATGTCAGATAATATATTAAAATCATTAAATTAGAAACAATAAAGAGCTAGAAAAAACAATTAAAACTTCATGATAGAAGATTCCCTAAAAATAGGAGCTATAAATTTAGCCAAATCATTTAATTTATAGTTACCATGTGTGAAACCTAAATCACCATGAGACTCTATCATTGTTTAAGGGGATTAATGGATTGGCTTCCTCACTAAGAGCAATTAAATCAAAGCAATCTGATATCATGCACAGTGCAGTGAATTAAGTTTGGCAGTCACTGTACAGGTGAAGGGTTGCAAGGTTTTGTGTTTTCAGAGATAAAGGTCAAAAGAGGTAGAATTTCAAGCAAAGTAGACCAAATAATAATGAAGGCTTGTCTATTGATCAAGGGAAAATGGGTTAACATTGAGAGATGTTTGGTCAAGAAACAAAACATGATAATACACTATCAAATGGTCATGTGAACAATCATATCAAGAATAATGTGCAATTTGAAGACTTAGTCTCGTTGTAGTCAAAGGAAAATAAGAATGTTTAGTGGTTATTAATTCATTCAAGGTTGTGTTACTAGGTTTTTTTTGGCATGATGAGATTCAAGATGGAGAGCATGAATGGTATCAATAATAGTGAGCAAGGTAATGATTTTGCATGCCCTGATCATATTCAAGCAAAAGCAAGCAAATTTTAAGTGGTGACAGTCAAAAGAGATAAGGAGTTAAGGTAGTGTAGCAGTCAATCTTGAATGTCATGTGGTGAACCCCTTTGATTCCAAAACCCTACTTTCCATAGACCAAGATATATTTTCAAATAAAGATGGAGGTTAATATAGTTAAAGAAGGCAGTGACAATGCAATTTAAATGTAGTGTTGAGTGAAGATCAAGAAGGTATTCCACTGTCATTAATGGCTATGAGGACAATGCCTTAGGGATGTGTTTCTCTTGAGAAGATCCATGCAAGAAATGGAGCACAGTTTTGTGATGATCAAAGGGAGATAAGGTGAATATCATCTCAGAGGTTAAATACATGAAAATGGTGACAAGATTGCTCCAAAAGTGATTAAAAACTATCATTATATATGCTTGTTTTGTTTCTATGATGCCTAGGGTTTTAGTTAAAAGGGTGGATCGTTGTCTTAAGGGGGACCTCTTAATGCTTATGTGAATGACAGTGATTGTGCAAGGTGTCAAATACAAGGACAGTCACAAAAGGTAAATAAGGGTGACAGTGTTTGATCACAGTGGTACTTTTCATTTTGAAAATGGCCAATTCAAGTTCCATACAAATGCATGATACATTTTATTCGTCTAGGTTATCCTACATTCATTTTCATCATTTGTTGGAAATTCACTAGTGAACCACTGCACCATTAGAAATTCATTAACATTTATAGCTTATAAGTTATAATAGTGATAGCTTCAAATCAACTATGATCCACTTATAGGGTTTGAAACATGTCTGAAACAAAGCCTTTGAATCAAGAAGATAATTAGGTTCCATTATGAACATGCTCGTGTTATGTTTGGAACATGCTCATGAGAGTGCCTACAACCCTTTTATAAAATGTGCAATTTTTTAAAATCTATGACTTAATAATCATTTAAATACTCACAACTCTCAAAGTTTTTAACCATAGCCCCAACCTTTCTGATGGCACCCACCCCCTTGTAGGCGCCTAAAAACTCACTTTAAATCGAGCAAACAGGCGGAAAAGGAGAGGTTGTGTTGTTGTAAGCAACCCAAACAACCTCTACAAAGGTTAAGAGGCATAAAATAAGTTGCAAATGCACAAACTAACTTGCTGTCAAAAATAGACTATTGTTGTGGATACCCGTAGCACTGGTTGTAGGTGACTATTTGGAATTTTAGAAATGTAAGAAACTTTAAACTTGCACATAATAGCCTAGACTTCTAGAACAATACATTTATATAATATTTCATGAAAATACAAACTCAATATCAGAGAACCAAGATTTGGAAAGAAGTAAACAAGTTTTCATTAACTTAGAAAGTACAAATAGTTACAGTCTTTTTACACAATTACAACTGTTGTAATAAAATATGGAATCTATTACCCTCCACTTTAACCTCTTACTATCTGCTACAAGCATTTCTGACTACTTTCCAAAACATTCTTATGCTATCCTCTGATATTCTCTGAGATCCTCTTCTATTCTCCCTTGTTTCTATTGTTCTGACCTCTTTTTCTTCTCTGTGCCAACTTCTTCTTTTTGCTATTTTGTTCTTCTTCACCCAGCTATCCAAAATCTAGAAGCTCCCTTCCAAAATAATCAAAAATCCCACCTAAACAGCTACAACGTCCAAAATATGGCATTAATTCTTCCACCTACCTATTTTTCATTTCAAAAACTCCCGCTCATCTTTTCCCTTTACCATTTTTAATGTTGTTTCTCATTAAATGAGCTCATGGGAGTTAGTTGCTACCTTTAAAACAAAACAAAAAACAGCTTTAAAGTTTTAAATCTTATAGGTCCATATACGGTGGCATTAGTTTAGGAAAAGTACAAAAAGATATATTTTTTTTAAATATGATGCCCCTGCATCAAACTATCAGGCTAGAAAAAATTGTGAGCCCCTACTCACTGTGTAAAGTTCTATGTTGATGTAGGTTAAAGGTCAGGTTGTTGTAGGTCAGCAACCTATCATATTGTGCTAATTGGAGTGTTTCTAGCTCTGTTGGGCTTAACCATGTTGCATCCTCCAATGTTCTACCCTTCCATTTCACCAAATATTCAATGTACTCTTTGCCCCTTGTCTTCCTAACCACTCTTGAATCTAGAATTTCTTCAATCTCCTCTTGTGACTTTTTAGGTAGTTGTTCCTTCCATTTATTTGGTAAGGTCTTCTATTCTTCTTGCAGTTTTTATGTCTCTCCCTCATGGTAAGTATATAAATCTGAAACATTAAATATGGGTGATATTCCAAACCTTTAGGTAGCTCCAACTCATAAGCATTCGGTGAAAACTTCTTGATGATTTTGCACAGTCCAATTTTCTTCCACTTGAGCTTGTTGTAGGTGTGGCTGGGATATCTTTCCTTTCATAGGTGGGCTAACACCATATCTCCAACTTCAAAATTCTTCTCCCTTCTCTTCAAATCAGATTTCTTTTTATATTGTTGGCTGCTCCAACTGAGTTTTTCTCTCACTTGATGATGTAAATCTTGCATATATTTGGCAAACTCTTCTCCTTAGCACTTCTCTTATATCCCTCAATATTTGCAAGCTCTCTTAATTCTAAAATACCTCTAGGACTATTCCCATAAACAATATGAAATGGAGTCTTACTTGTACTTTTGTTGACTGAGTCATTGTATGCAAACTTAGCCTGAGGCAATACTAAATCCCATTGCTTAGGCTTGTCACCAACTAAACATCTTAACAAATTCTCTAAGCTTTGATTAACAACTTCAGTTTGCCCATCTATTTGAGGATGATATGCAGAACTAAAGTTTAAATCAATCTCGAATTTCTTCCAAAGTGTCCTCCAAAAATGTCCTACAAACTTAGTATCACAATCTGAAACTATACTTCTTAGTAAACCATGTAATCTAACAACCTTTGTGAAGAACAAATAGCTACATTTTTTGCATCATCTGTCTTCTTGCATGCTATAAAGTGATCCATTTTAGAAAATCTATCAACAACCACAAAAATGGAATCCTTTCCTTGTTGTGTTCTTGGTAGTCCAAGCACAAAATCCATACTCACATCTTCCCACGGTTTCTTCGATATGGGTAATGGTTGATATAGGCATGTATTTTGACTCCCTCCTTTGGCATATTGACAAACTTGACATCCTTGCAAAAAAATTCTGATTTCTGCTCTCATCTTTGGCCAAAAATATCTTTCACTAAGTTGTAACATTGTCTTATTAGCTCCAAAATGTCCAACTAGACCACCACAATGTTTTCCTCTTTTAAAATTTTGCCTCCTTGATCCTTGAGGTATACAAAATTGTTGTCCTTTGAACAAAATTCAAACTTGTATAAAATAATCCATACAAGGTGTCCTATCCATACTAGTAGCCTCCATACACATTGTCCATGCATCCTTAAAATCTGAATCATCTTTGTATAACTCCTTAATGGCATAAAACCCAACTAATTCAACTCTCATTTCAGTCAACAATGCATCCATCCTACTTAATGCATCCTCTCTTATCTTAATTTGATGATACCCACTCTTTAAATCATTTTTTGTAAAATATCTAACCTTTCCCAAACAATCCATGAGATCATCCATTCTTGGTAAAGGAAAATGATACCTTATTATTATTTTGTTGATGGCTCTTAAGTCTATGCACATTCTCCATTCACCATCCTTCTTTGGTGCTAACACAACTGGTACCGCACATGGGCTAAGGATTTCTCTAATTAGTCATCTTTCCAATAATTGTTGCACTTTCTTGTTCACCTCTTCATTTTCTATAGGTGTCAATCTATAGGTTGCCTTGTTGGGTAAACTTACCCCTGGAATCAAATCAATGTGATGGTTGATGCTTCTCATAGGTGGTAGTCCTTCTAGAAAATCCTTGGACACAATTTCATCAAACTCTTAAAGCAACTCCTTTACTTCTAAAGGCATGTCACCATTGTCCTTTGTTGCATCTACTTGTAACTCCTTGGGAACTATTGCAAAACACAATTTTTGCCCTTAATCTCTTTCAAGAATTGTTTCCCTTCTACTAGCAGCATTCTTGGACAACTTTCCACCTCTTCTTCCTTGGTGGCCAATGGTGTAAGAGCGTTTTCTTCCATTTTTCTCCAATGTATAAGTGTTTGTTCTTCCATTATGGATTTCCTTTCTATCAAACTGCCACGACCTCCCTAAGAGTAAGTGACATACATCCATGGGCATGATACCACACCACACCTCATCTCCATAAGTGCCTATTCAAAAATTCACAAGGCATTGTCAATCCACCACGACTTGGTGCCCTTTTTGCAACCATGAAACCTTGTAAGGGGTAGGGTGATCTATCCTTTTTAACCCCAAATTTTCCACCATTTCAATGGAAACTAAGTTATCAATGTTTCCACTATCTATTATAACCTTACAACATTTTCCTCCTAATTTGCATATTGTTCTAAATAAATTTTTCCTTTGCATAGGTTCATCTTCTTTTTTGGTTGGCTTCAACAATGTCCTCTTCATCATAAGTGCTTCTCCTCTCCTCTCTCGGGTTCATTTAGTTGACTAATAGACCCTATAGATTCATTATCCCCCTTTGCTACATGTGCACTTACTACCCCTGCCCTCTTTGATCCTCCTAGTCTGTGTCGTGGGCATTCATAAAATCTATGGTCAGACTGTCCACAATTAAAACATGTGCCTTGGAAGCCTCTACCTTGGCCTCTTCCATATCCACCTCTACCTCTCATTGGGTATGGTCTTGATCTTGTTTCATATTTCTCCTTTTGAAATTTTGATGGGTTGGCCTCCTTACCATGGCTGTAATTTTTTTGTTGTTTCACTTTACCTTTGTTGAATCCACCTTTGTTTTTGTTGGTTCCTTGCTTTCTTTCCAATTTCTCTTCATCCTTTAGAGCATATTGATATTCTTCTTCCACATTTCATAGCCTTATCATGCTTAATTCATCTTGGATGTTAAACCTCGATCCATTAATATATCTTGCTACTTTTTCATGGTCTAATTCATTTTGACCATATCTAATGGAAATCTTGTAGAACACCTTTGTATAGGCCTTCACACTTAACTCTCTTTGTTTTAAATTTTGCAACTTCTTGAGAAGTTCAAGCTGGTAATCTCCAAGAAGAAATTTAGTCTTCATCTTGCTTACCATTCGATCCCATCTTGTGATCTTATCTCTCCCATTTCTCCTTCTTTCAGTCTGCACATCTTTCCACCAAAGTGCTACATGACCCTTCAACCTTGTTTGAGCAACCTTTACTCTTTTGGGGTCCTCTACTTCATCATACTCAAAGTATTCCTTCATCTCTGTCATCCAGTCAATTAGTTCATCTGGTTCTAAACTTCCTGAGAAGCAAGGTGACTCTACCCTTGTTCCTTTCCCAATATTGGAAATAGCTCTTATGAGTCTTCGTTCACCCACATCCATATCTCCATCTACATTGTCACCATCTTGTTCAGCCATCTCTACTCCTCCTTCATCATCTTCACTATCACTTTCTTCATGTGCTATGTCTCTTCTCATTCCACCTTCTAATGCATTCATTATTTCCTGCATTCCCCTTAGGGTTTTCAAAACCTCATCTATTCTTCTTGTTGCTTCTACAGCTGCAACCTCTGCAATCCTTCTCCTTGGAGGCATCCTGCTGCTCTAAATCTCCTTCTTACTACAATATTCTAGCTGCAATACCCCTTGTTGTAGGGACACACCCATAGTTCACATTCAAAGGGATTACACTAACCCCAATCTCAAGCCACTATCCTTCTTCCCAAAGTTGTAGTTGTGCTCTAATACCACGCTAATGGCACCCACCCCCTTGTAGGTGCCTAAATACTCACTTTAAATCAAGCAAACAGGCAAAAAAGGAGAGGTTTTGTTGTTGTAAGCAACTCACACAACCTCTATAGAGGTTTAGACACATTATGCAAGCCAAATAACAAGTTTAAGAGGCATAAAATAAGTTGCAGATGCACAAACTAACTTGCTGTCAAAAATAGACTGTTGTTGCGGGTACCCACATCGCTGGCTATAGGTGATTATTTGAAATTTCAGCAATGTAAGAAACTTTAAACTTGCACAAAACACCCTAGACTTCTAGAACAACACATTTATATAATATTTCATGCAAATACACACTCAATATTAGAGAACCAAGATTTGGAAAGAAGTAAACAAGTTTTCATTAACTTAGAAAGTACAAATAGTTACAATCTTCTTATATAGTTGCAACTGTTGTAATAAAATATGGAATTTATTACCCTCCACTTTAACCTCTTACTATCTGCTACAAGATTTTCTGACTACTTTCCCAAACATTCTTATGCTATCCTCTGATATTCTCTGAAATCCTCTTCTATTCTCCCTTGTTTATGTTGTTTTGACCTCTTTTTCTTCTCTGTGCCAACTTCTTCTTTCTGTTCTATTCTTCTTCACCTAGCTGTCCAAAATCTGGAAGCTTCCTTCCAAAATAACCAAAAATCTTGCCTAAATAGCTATAACGTCCAAAATATGGCATTAATTCTTCCACCTACCTATTTTTTATTTCAAAAACTCCCGCTCAGCTTTTCCCTTTACCATTTTTAACATTGTTGCTCATTAAATGAGCTCATGGGAGGTATTTTTCGACTTTAAAACAAAACAAAAATTCAGATTTAAAGTTTTAAATCTTATAGCTCCATATATGGTGGCATTAGTTTAGGAAAAGTACAAAAATATATTTATTTTTTTTAAAATATGATGCCCCTGCATCATTTTCATTATGTTCAGGACTGAGGCAAGAGTGCTAGTAGGTTCAGGTGCAAGAAGTGGCCCAACAAAAAATTATGGGTTTACCACAACCAGATCGAGGCCCTACCCCTTTGCATACTTCCAGGCCTCTTTCTCAGCAAGATTTTTTGCATATGCATACCAAAGTTGCAAGCAAAACATACCCTAAATTTAGAATTATGCAGATGTGAATTGAACCTAATAAGTAAAAGCTTTCATGGACAAGTTTATGGAGATATTTTGGGGCTTTTTGTTGTTTATACCAAGATGATCAAGTTTACTCTTATACTCACAGCAAGCAATGCCTATTAATTACTCTTGTACACAAAATTCAATGCTTCTAATCGGTCAAATATAATCTTCAAAGGAGGGTATTTTAACTTACATTATATTGTTTGCAGTATTATGGATTGCTCCAATGGGACTCATCTAAAAGAGAAAGCTCTTGAGTATTGTAGTTATATCTAATAGTTGAGCAAGAGGATGTAAGCACAACTCTCTTTACAGAGGGTTATCTTGAACAAGACTTGAGGACATTGAGAGTCCCATTCACACTAGGATCAATGAAGGCCTCCTGCTTGGCATACATTTCACAGAGAATAAAAATAAACCAATTTATGTCATTAGAACAAAAAAATAAGAAAAAAAGAAAGAAAAAATCCAGTGGAGGACAACATACCATGATGTTGTGATCATTTGGTATTGCGATAGGGAAAGCAGTATGAAACACCCCATCCACTCCATTTATTGCTTCATCAAAGCTACCTTCTTCTAACAGGTTTACTTTCATTATTTTAAGCCTCTGCTTTGCACTAGGTAGATCCCATAGATACCTTATCTTCTCCATATTATCTAATCATAGGCAAATACATCATTTATTTATTTTTTAAATTAAAAGAAATAATTCTAAACCCTATATAGGATACATTGATACTTCAAAAGCATCTAAAGGAATTTTAAATTATGCAAATATATGTCAATTAAATACTCATATTACAAACAATAGCATGAACAACGTAACCCTGGTTGAGCAGAGAAAGAATGAGATAAGCAACAATGAATCATATGCCTCCTATCACGCACATCTCCTTACCATTCTCTTTCATTCTTTACTGAAAAGCTTGAACCCAACTAGCTTCAACTATTTAGGAGTCAAATTTCACTTCATTTTGGCAGGCTACGCCTAAAAATACTTCTCCATTTTGGTGGGCTATGCCTAAAAATAAGGTTTTGACAAAGGTTTTAGAGTATGCTTATTAAAATGAAAATTATGTCATTTCAATTCTCCATTTTGGCGAGCTACGCCTGAAAATAAGGTTTGGACAAAATTTTTAGAGTATGTTTATTAAAATGAAAATTAGGAATGTACTATTGATTTTTTATTTCTTAAATGATCTATTCAAATGGATTGTGACTAAATAAATGACTAACTATTTAGTCATTTTTATTTGTGTGAATGAATATTTTTTTAGTCCATGACCAAATTAGTCATTTATTTACTCATTTATAGCTGAGTTGCAAAAAAATAGTAGAATTTAGTCATTTTTAGTTGTTGTGACTAAATTTTTTAGTCAAATAGTCATTTATTTTCTAAATGCTACTAGTGCAAAGTTCAGTTAGCATTTGTGGATATGTGGATTCTGATTGGGCAGGGGACATTAACAACAAAAGATCCACCAGTGGATGTGTATAACCTTATTTGGTGGTGTAGTTAGCTGGATGAGCAAGCAGCAGGTTGTAGTCGCTTTATCCACTACTAAGGCTGAGTACATGGCAGCAACTCACACCTACAAGGAAGCTATTTAGCTTAGGAGATTGTGTTTTGGTGTTGGTTTTGATGCAGGTAGATTGTTATTTGTTGTGATAGTTAGAGTGCTATTTGTTTGGAAAAAAATCCAACTTTCCATGCCAGGATGAAACATATTGATGTACAATACCACTTTGTTCGTGATATGGTGGAGGATGAAAAGGTGAATTTGGAAAATTTTGATACTCTATTGAATGTTGTTGATGCATTGATAAATCCTATGAGCACGGATAAGTTCAAATGGTGTGCCAAGTTGATGGGCCTTGGGGCCTAACATATTCAGTGACTTCAAGCGTTGGGAGGAGCCAGTAAGTTCTTCATCAAGTGGGAGAATGTTGAGAAAAAGTTCCTCAAACTTATTGGTGTGATAAGCGTAAAAGGCTTCAAGTTTCTAATTCATTCGGTTGACAGTTTAGTTTCGATGGGACATAGAAGCAAGTCTCCCTGATGAGCATGTGGCTTATCGCTACATATGTTTGAAGTTTGTTTGGCAGTGAAGCATCATCAATGAGAAAGATATATTTTGGAGGGAGTCATCATAGTGTCCCCTCAATATTTTGACGGGGCAGTTTCAGAATGGCATATCCTTATCAACGGGAGTCATTTAGTTGTCTCTTTGATATCGCTATGCAAGGCTAGGTCTCTTTTTTGAAGGGAACGATGGTCATCATCGGGGCGTAGATCATGGTCTCTTCAATGTACCAAGAAGGTGGGACCAAATGACATGAAGGATCTTGTTGGTTGTATGGTGATGGTAACAGTTGTGATCTAGTTGATCTGGCAGTGCCCACTAGCCCATGACATCTTGGTGGGACACCGTCTATACCTCATGGGGGAACGGGGGATGGCAAAGATCAAACAGAGTATTGATCGATGGTGCATGAAGTACCTAGTGGATCCTAGAGATGCAAGTCGGAGGCATGTCAGAGTAACAAAGGGAATTCAAAGAGATAAGGTTTTATGTCTCTTTGACATTTTGATATAGCTTTGACAACGGGAGAAGATAATGACAATTTATTTCGTTGTGACCGTTTTTCTAACATGGAATTTGGAGTGATTGTTCTCTTGTTACGCTTGTGAAGTATGTGTTGAATGTAGTAGTGAATTTGGATTGGCAATCACAAATTATGAAGGGGAGATTAGAGTGAATTAAGGAATTGTGAGCGTGTGAATGCTCGAAGTAGTTCTAGTGTAATTCTATCGAATTGATTCTATGAAAGAACACCTAGAAGAGCATAGCCTTGTTACTTGTATGTAAATTACATTTTACGATAATACAAGAGATCTTTGCTTTGGTGTGTAGGTTTTTTCCCATAAGGGTTTTCCCACGTAAATTTGGTATTCGTTCTATGTTGATGTTTTATTGTCTATTACATTATTCATGTATGTGCATCTTAAATGAACTGTAATTTTAAAGTTTTGTAAAAAAAAATTGTATCTCTCTCTTGAGGATTAGCATTAGGAAGGTGTATTTTGCACTCTGCTTTCCTTTCACACTAGGTCTACAAGGTGTTCCCATAACAACCATACAAGAGTTATACTCCCTAATAACCTTGATAAGGTTCCACAAGATGCTATTTCAATGCTACACTAAGTTCAACTCTCATGAACAAATTGGAGAAAAAATGCTACACATGGCTAGAAAGTTGTATTATGCCAAGTTCCATGAAATAAAAAGGTTTGCACATGGCTAGTAAGTTGTACTATGCTAGGTTCCATGAATATGACAATGTATAATTTCATGGGGGACGAATATAACTAGGCTTAACAAAGGGGTATTTCTCAATACTCGAAGGTCACACCTTAGGGAACATCACACATTACATCACCACCAAGAGAGGACTAGTCAAGGAATAGAAAGTCACACCTTAGGGAACACTAGTCATAGCATTACCACCAAGGAGAATGCCTTATGCCAAGAAAATTTCACGCTCTTATGGGACATCAAGCCTAATATTATCACAAAGGAGACACATCACATGGATTAAGGTCACACTTTGGTTGACAAGGTCACACTTCCTAGGAGATGTATGCTATCATCACTAAGAAGGGACCATTTCCTATGCAAACAATGAGTGGGGGATTATGTGCCCCCCCTTAAAATGTTAGTGTACTTGATACACTAACATTTTAAAGAGATAAAGAGGGATCCCTTGCTTGAACGAATGCACCTAGGACAAGGCTACCTAACCCCTTGCCCCCCAAGTGTAGGGACAAAGATGAGCCTAGATAGATGATGATATGTTGCTCCTTGTGAAATGAAATATGATTGCATAAAGCCTAATTTATATCCTCATGTATGGTAGTGAGCATGTTGTGACACTACAACTACCACATGACAAGGAGAAAAAACTAATGCTATTGATGTGTAGGTGAAGTATCATTCATACCCAGAAATTCCCCTAGGGACTCATCATTTTGAAACATATCCAATGACATATTTCCACATGTATTGTCTATCAGTTCAGGATGTACCAAGGTTAAAGTTGTCTTAAAGGAAAATCTTGTGTGATGGAATTGATAATAAGCAAAGGTTTCTTTGATGTTTTCATTTCTTTCGAAGGAAAATAACCAAGACCTCTTGTTGTTTCCTGCATGGTAGGCTCTATGGGGACACTGATACCTTGTTGTGAACTCTTGTGTCTTAGATGTTTCAATGTCAAATTGTGTTGATACTACCGCTACTTCTTTCTATTTTTTTGATTTGTGTGTAATCTTGTATTCTCCCATAAATGTAGGTGTGAAATCTAATGATCCCCAATCATCATCCAACAACTTTTTCACCGATGAAACAGGCTCATTTTTATCCTCAACTTATAAAGTCTCTAATTTTGTAGTTGGCGGCAATGTTCTAAGAGAACCCTTTTTTCCTATTTCAATTTGTAAACATTGTTTAGATTTAGGGTCAACTTTTATTGTGTAAACCTTATTGTTGTACACGTACGTCAATGAATGATGAAGCATTGAAGGAACTACATTCATTGAACACGAATCCATGGTCTACCCAAGAGAATATTATATGAAAGATCCTAGGGCATGACATGGATAGGATTTTGTAAAGTAACATATCTGACTTTTACATGTAATGTTATCACACCCAATGGTTATATTCCCACATTGTCAAAACCACAAATAGACAAATTAGTTGGTTGGATTTTAGTCTTATTGGCCCCAATTTTATCCAAAAGTTTCACACTACAAACATTAAGTCCCGAACCATTGTCAACAAGGGTACATCTAATCCCAACTTTGTTAGTAAGAGACAATATCATCAAAGCATCATTTTTTGTTTTTTGTGTTTCCAAAGGGGGTAACTCATTTTGATGAAAGAAAATTTCCAAATTGGGTTGACTCATATTATCAATCAAAGCTACCACATCATTTGGTTGTGCACTAGGAGGGATAACAACATTTTGCAAAGCCTTTTGAAGCATACCATAGTAATCAAGTGATGTTTGAATCAAATCCTACAAGGATATCTTAGTAGGAGTGTTACGAAGTTGCTCAACAAGATCAAATTCTTTACAACTACATTATGGTATGTTAGGTATGGGTGGGAGATATGGTTGAGGCAATGGAATGGATGTTAGAGTTATTTTTGGTTGCTTATTGTTCCTAGTATTATATGTGTGAGCTACATTATGATAACTTGGTTGTTGTGACACATTATTACTAGTGAGTTGTCTTGCAAAGTTTAAGATAACGCTTGGAGGTTTAGGAGGTCCTATATTGAGAGTTGACTTAGAAGGTCCAATAATTAGAGGACTTTTAGAAGGTCCAATAATTTGAGGACTTTTAGGAGGTTCAAAATGAGTTTTAGGAGGTCCAATATTTAGGGGACTATTAGGAGGTCCAATAATCAAAGGAGACCTAATAGTCACTTGTGTGTTCAAACCTCAATGGATTTGATCTCTTGTTGATGATTTTCTAACAAGGGGGAATCTAAGGTGAACTTATCATCTTCATATAAGCAAGCCATTTTACTATCTTTTGAAATAAATGTATCACCAACTTTATCCTCTTGTGTCATAATATCTTCCCAAATGAGAAAAGCATTGGGAGATGGATGGGCAAGATTCTCATGAATCTCACTGATTGGATCTTCTAACACCAAGATACCTTTGTCACAAGTAGGAGAGGTATCGAGAGAAGGACAACCATGATTGTCATGATTGTCTACTAATGGCATCCTTTTGCACCAAAACATTCTCACCAATGGGAGAGATGTTGGGAGATGATGAAGACTAGGAAAAGTGATATTAAGAAATGTGTCAATGATTTCATCTTCTTGTGACATAATGTCTTCCCAAGTAGGAGAGGTTTTGGGAGAGACACATACAAGATTCTCATGAAGCTCAATGATTGGGTCGTCTAATACCAAGATACCTTTGTCACAAGTAGGAGAGGTATTGGGAGAAGAACAATGATGATTGTCCATGATTGCATCCTCTTACACCAAAACACTCTCACAAGTAGGTGAGATGTAAGGAGGTGAGTGAAGAATAGGAAATGTGATATTAAGAAATGTGTCAATGATCTCATTCTCTTGTGTCAAGATACTCTCATAAGTATGAAAGATATTGGGAAAATGACTTCGAACATGTTTGTTAATGACCTCATTTTGTTTCCCTAGGTTGTACTCATAAGTAGGGAGATTATACTTATATACAATCCATGCTTAACCATATCAAAAACACATCTTTGAAAAGGAAACATGCTACTACTTGCCTTATTCATCAAATGATCAAAATCAACTCATTTTATAAACGGAATTGAAAAGTAGACATCAAAACTAGACACAGGACATTGAGAGAGGCCTTCCATAGAAACTTAAGCCAAAAACAGTGGGATAGGGGTGCCAAAATAGGATAGGGGTGCCCAATGCCATCTGTGTCCTAGACAGGGGTTCTAAAAATTCAAAAGTTAACTGTGTAAAGCACTACTGAAGGATTTTGGGTCTACTTGCAAACAAGTTGAACAACTGATATTTTTCCATATTTTAGTCAATTTAAGACAATGTACTTCAAATGCAAGTTTACAACAAAGTTGAAAAATGTTTTTACAATGCTGAATGTAATTTCTATATGTAATCACATGCAACAATTGACTGAGTCTAAGATGCAAAATGCAAAAAATAATGATTTCATACAAATTTGAAACAAAACAATGTAATGTTTTTCAATTTGAGACAATGTGATTGAAATGCAAATATGCAACAATAAAGGACAATTTTGAATGTAATTTTCAGATCTAAGATGGAATGATTGAATAATTTGAAGATGTAAAAATTTGAAAATGATGATTTGATGTAAATTTGAAACAAAGCAATGCAATTTTTTTCTTAAATGAAAGATGCAATTAAAAATTTCAAACTTTAACAACCTAATGAATGTAAATCTGATCTAAAGATGACTGAAACAAACCACCCTAATGCAACTTATGATGCAATGTAAATGCAACTTTTTTTTATTTTTATGACTTTTATGATGCAAAAATGAAACCCTAAATGAGAAATGCAAACAATGCAATGCAAAACCTAGATCTAGGGTTTGAAAGACTTCCAATTTTAGAAATTTTATGATGTAAGGTATTGGTTTTACCAAAATCTAACACAGAAAAAGAGAAACCTAAGTCCTAAGTGCAAAGAACCTAGGATTCAATAGCCTTTTTCCAAGTTACATTAAGATGTAGATCAACAAGGTGAATAGATTAACTTTCAACCATGAAGGTGAGCTAATCAGACCTGGACCTACATCTAATTGAGGATGGGAATGGATTGGAAATTTTTTAGAATGATTAACCTAATGATCCTATATGCCCTAATATGAAAAATGCAAGCTCTCAACAACTGGCATACTAAAACAATCAAGTTCTAGTAGATTTGGAAGGTGCAGATGATTGTGTACCTGACCAAAAAAATTGGTTTGACTATGCCTAGAAGGGCTTAGTTTCCCAATGGTGACTAAGTCTTTGATAGGGTGTCCTACTCAACTTTTGGGGTCTTTTGATGGCATATTTGAGATCCATGTTTCCACTTGCAGAGTTGTCGAAATATCGTCAATAAATTTTGTAGGTGAGTTTTTGTGGCTTGACAAGAGGCATGACAACGAATGCAACAATGGAGAATTATTTTTCAAGATCCCTTAAATCCTCTTCAACTTGAGATTTGTGCATTCACAAAGAGAGGAAATGTTGGGTCATTTTAGGGGCTTGCCTCAATCAAACCCTGTGTAAGTGTTTCCACTTCCATAATGCCAATTCCAATGATAGGAATGATAATCGAAAGGAAGGAATGATGAAATCACAAAGTGTTGCAACTCACCACCCTTCAATGGCTTCCTTGAAGGACTAAAGTCATACACATCACCTCAAGGATTTGGATCTTACTTGCTTGAATGATTGAACGCTTTGGAGACCTACAACAAGGGTTAGCCTTCGCAAAACAATGATAACATGAACACATAAATTCACATACACTTTGACATGATGTTTGGATCTTGAATTGCTACAATAAACTCTAAAATGTTGCTCTTGACAATAATGCTTGATCATAAATTCTCTTCCAAATTGTGTTCTAGTTTCAAATGGTGAAAGACTAGGTATTCATAGGCATTTATTCAATTTTTCAAAACTTAGATCCCAATAGATGACCTTTGCATGTGGAAATTCAAATGTTACAATGTCACCACCGACATGTCCAAATTTGGAGGGAAATGGAGTAGCAGGATAGTGCTCCCATTGGGTGAATGAGTCCCATTTTGGCAAATGAGTCTCAACCCCATTTTCTGTAATTTAAGGTGTCAAGGGAAAATTATTAGATGAATGCATTTGTTCAATGCTTGCAATCCTTAGAAAATGGTAAAAAATAGGCCTTGGGATGCATAATTTAGGAAATTAGGGGCTTAATTAAGTCCAATAAATTAGAAGGACAAAAAATAATGTGAAATTGTTAAGGGTGACAAATTTCTACACTACACTTACTATGGAACCTAGTATAACTTCTCATGATGTCTTATTTTTTAGGTCCATAGTGATGTATTTATTACACATAATTATCATGTTGTCTGATACACATCTAGTCCCCCAACATGAGAAAATAGTTAATATGGAAATACATGAAGAAGAGGTTTTTCTTGTGATGTATTCCAACATCCATCTACATCATTTGAGGTTTATTTCAAATCTATTAAACATCAATCTCATACATCATGCTCAATACTCACTACTCTTGATAAAATACACAATAATACCTATCACGATTCTCTAAAAATAAAGGATGTTATTCAATACATACTCATTGATGATTTGACCAATTTTCTAAATGATAACACCAATGATATCCTCTTTGACCCTCTTGTAACTATAGGTAATTATACTCAACATGGACCTCCTATTTCAATAAAAAATAAAGCCAATACTATTACAAAGAAAAATCAAAAACCAAAACAAATATAGGTTCCTAATCTAAATTAGACCATTCCATTAAAGAGAATATTTTTTAAAGAGACCACTTTAAATGAAGTCTAAGGAATTTCCAAGTGTATTCTCATAGGTAAAATCTAAAGGACTTCCCACCATGTGATTGGTAATAATATGACTTATTGGAAGAAGAGTGCCACACTAAATTTTTGGTCAAGTCTCTATGAACTATTGTTTATTGTAGACACCTAAAATTGACCACATCCTAATGAAACATCTAACATCACCATTTTTGACACGCTTAATATCCTAGTCGTAACCTCATTCTCATCATATCAGCACTAATTACTTAGATAAATTTTAGTTTTTTAATTAATTAAGAGTTACCCTCTAACATTTCCATCATCATCAAATTAATTAAATAAATCCTACTTATTTAGGTAAACTAACATCCTATATCCATAATTATCTTAAATCTCTAAATCTTAATCCAATCCCCTATTAATGGGATAATCATGTCATATCCACAATTTAAAATTAAAATAATATAAATTATAATCCAAAATCAAGTCGACATTCAACCCTAGCCATCTAAATCATAAATAAATTCTCACCTTCCAATCTCAACCACTAATCAATTAAAAAATTAAAAATAAATACAATAATCAAATATAAAATGAAATTAATATTCAATCATAGCCATCAAATCAACTAGACTAATCTAAGCCACACATCTCCAACTACCTTCAATCAAAACTTAAATTAAATTTTAATCCCCACCTTCCATCTAATCAAGTCAATCCTTGCCCTCCACCTACATTTAATTCACTCCTCTTTCCTAAATTCAAATTCAAATTTTCTCATAAAATCTTAGCCCACTATTTCAAACCAATCTCAATCCTTCATTTTCCTTCATCAAATTTATAAATCCATCCCTCTCTAAGTCATTTTCAAGAAAAGAAGAGCATCCAAGTAGGTACACACTACCACATTGAAACTTCAAAGAGCAAATCAACAAACACATCGCAAGTACATCCACATAACACTATGTTTGCATTAATTCTAAATTTTTAATTTAAATTTGCACTTAATTCGCTCAATCAAATGTAGTAATAACTAATAAGATTTTGAATTTGGATGCAAATTTCATTTAATATGTAACAAGAATGAAATTTCGACATGATTATAAGTTTTTTTTAATGGAGGTTTTTTAAATAAGTTAAAACCTCTTGGGTTGAGAACCAAAGACTAGGGGGTATCCATCATGTCAAAGTCATCCGAGGCACAATCCTAGCCTCATCTCTCATAATATTGGGGTCTTGCACTCAGCAAGACTTAATCCTTGATAGACTCATTCGGAACTATTCAACTTCACCAACTGACCAAACGACTATTGACCTAAATCTAAGTTTCAAAACAATAACAGATCTTACAAAGAGAATGATTTTATTGAGTAGACCTCTAGCGGGAATCTCAACGACGGCACCAACTTTCATCATCCATGGGTTCACTGATTTGCACCAAGCGTATGTGTGTGGTTGTGCAGAGGCTCAAGGATGTCTGCAATAATGTCATTGTCAATCAGGTTTATTTGAGCAAGTGCTACCCACGGTATACACAGGATGCATTTTAACTATTCCTTGATAAAACAGTAAGTTACCTGATCAAAATATACAGCAGAAGAAACAAAATCAGCAAAGAGATTGAAAACAACAGTAGATAGTACAATGGGGTCAGCAGTGGTTTTATTGTGTTAGCAAAGGCGGTTTTTCAGTTTCATCTCTTGGGTCCCATAGACTAACGGATCTCGTGGACGTAATTTTCATCTCTTGGGTCCCATAGACTGAGAGATCTCATGAACATAATTAAAATCATTCATTCATTCATAATGATGACAATGATGATCACTGGAAAGACTGTACAGCGTTAATCTTAGGGATTCTAGCTGAAATGGCAATCGTTATTCTTTTTTTTTCATTTCTAAAACAACTGTTTAAAAATGGCAAAGGGTAAGTTCTGTCATGATGGTTTTGATCCAACGGATGACACTGAATATGGAGCGTGCTTACAGTACAGCAAGAGAAGACAATTAGATATATCCTATCTAAAGTATATGCATAATTGATTTGTGTTATATCAGTGACAGCGATATGCAATTGCGTGTATTAGATGAAAATACGCTATGATGTCATGCTCTGTAAAGCAAATGGAGGAAGATCCAAAATTCTTCAACATTTTTGTCAATTTTTTTAACTATTCGAAATAGTAAATAGCTATAATAAGAAAATCTTTGGGATGTGTCAAAATTTTATCTCATTTGGGTCATTTGGGTCATTGTGTATAATCATGTAAAGATTTTTCTTGCTAATCTCTTTTTTCTTAAAGAAGATATCATGTGTTAAAAGATAAATCATAAAATTATTAACTTGTGATAATTGCAGGTTCATTTGAAGAAGACAGAAAATTTAGAATCTATTTCACAAATCTCTTTTTTTTTAAGAAATAAATATTTCTTCCATGTTAAAATGTTCTTTTTTTTTTCTTTTTTGTGTGTTCATGAAATAGGTTGTGTATGCTCTTCTCTTATGCCACATGATGATTTTAAGAGTCAAAAGCAATATGTTTTACTTGTGTTTTGTCGAGGAACCTTGTGTATGCTCTCTTTTTGTGTTTTGGAGTGATCTTAAATTTTTTTTTAAATTGTCACCTTTTTTAATTTTTTAATAGGTATAGTTTGGATTTCATCACCAAGTGGTGACTGGAACCCTCATGATCTAGTGAGGTATATAAATTGGGAGGAGAATCAAAAAGACTCCTCTCTTGAAGGTGTACTTGTCATTTTGAGATAAACTTACACAAACCTTTATATCTTGCAAGTGAAGGAGAAGAGTGTGTTACCTTATTATACTAGATTATCAGACGTACACCTCAACTTCATAGATTTGGGCCTCACATACCTTCAAGTATATCAAGGGCTCACTTTAGCAAACCTTGTGACCATTTAGTCTATACAGTGCATCGGTAGGCAAATAGCCCTAGAAAGCTACTCACATTGTACTTCCAAGAATGGTATAGTCAGTCATATGCTCTTCTCTTATGTCATCATGTGACCTTGAGAATAAAAAGTACCTAATGCCTTGAGATCAATAGGTTGTACTAGTTACAATTGGATCAAAGTATGAGGACTTGCAAATTCAAACACTCTTGCCTAAAAAAAATAGGATTATTATTGTGTTTATCATGTCTTCCCATATATGTAAACCCATTTTAAACCTTCCAAACATCTAAAAACAAACCAAAAGTCATCTCCTAGTCACTATGGGCTAGTATGAGCCATGGTAGATTGATACCTCTTCGACAATAGAGATAATCTCCTTAGGCATCTTGTACAAACTGTAGCTAGATTCCCAAAAAAGTCAAATTTTCCAATGTCATGAATAGAGACCCTCTTCACCAAACCGGTGACCACGATAGAGCCAATGATCATACCAATAAGGTTGATCCCACAATAGTGGTTTACAATTTTTGGCCAAACTGGACACTGAAATAATTTTTTTTTAACTAAATCTTCACTTTCAAGCACCTATAGTGACTAAACCGTGAGGAATTTGAAGATGATACAAACTAGAGTTTCATGACATTTTGTTTGTAGATTCTAAATATATTTTTTTCAAAATTTTTGGAATTGGATTGCACTTCTTTTTCCATCTCCCTCGAAAACTAGTTTTTTTCTCAGAAAACAACATTTTTAAAAAGTGACACTCACCGTATAACGTATAACTTTTTTTCCATGAAGGATAAAATTCTAATTCTTTCGAATTTAGATTTGTAACTCCGATATCTAGTGATTCCACTTAGTTTGATAGTTTTTTATTAAATATTTTTTCTTTAATCAGGATTCGAAGTCAAACCAATTACAATTTAGACATAGCGTCAGACAATGAACTTCCTTTTGTATGCATCAAAATTCAATTCCTTATTTTTGTTGGATTCTATGACTTCAATATCTATGCACTCATTTTCTCAAAAGAAATTGGACAATCTCTATTTTCTACATGTGTAGAATAGAGAGTTTGATTTTTGGTGAAAAACCTACATTCACAAGAAATAAAAAATAAATATAATAATAAAATTAAATTTATTTAAAATTATACTTTTTGAGAAGATTATAATAAGGACTACATACTTACAAAAAATAAATTTTAAATGAATTCATTTGATCACCCAAAAGGTAAATCAAAAGTTGTTTTTTATCAGCATTTTGATAGGTGTAAAGGAGACTCTGCTATAGGTATGGTTTAAAACTAGCAAGGTTCTATCCAAGGGGGTTTGATCTAAGGTAGTTTGATCAAACTCTCTTCAATTGTAATGCTTTAAATGAAACTTTTAAAGGCTTAAATCATTATATTTTCTAAAAATATGTGATTTCAGCAAAAATTAGAATCTCCCAGAAATTGTAAACCAACTTTGTGGGATCACCCATAACCATATTAATACCTACAATAAACCCTTGGATAACATGAACATTGATAATAGATAGGCCAATAACACCACAAATAATGTACAAGCCACACAACATAATGCTCATGGGAGAGGCCACTCTCATCAAAAAAATTAGCTTCCACCCCATTACAATATCCCACCATTTCAAAACCATAGCACATAATCTAATCAAGAATGAAGAGTAATGAAATATTATATCAAAGGCTTGCAAATTGGATCATCAAACCAATGAAAAAGGCACAAGTTTGAGGATTTGTGCCCCTATCCTCTTGACTAATCACTTTTGCAAACACCCTTCCCCTTGCACTTTGAAATCCCTAAATTTGACAAATATACGGGAAAGAGATACCCCTTGTGGTCATGCAAAATAATTTATATGGCATGGCAAGAAGTGGCCTATAACGATGATTTCCTAATCCACCTTTTGTTGAGAAGCCTAGGTGGAAAAGGTCATGGATTGTTCCTCCACTTGCCCAAAAGTTTTCATCATGTCATTTTTTGACATTAGAAAAAATTGTAAAATACTTCTCTTCTAACATAGAATATGAGCTCATCATGATGGACCTATAAAACACAAAACAAGGAAATGGGGATATTTTATTTTCATTTCTAAAATGGTGGAGGAGCTTCACAAGTAGGTTTTCATGGTCCATACCTGAAAATCATCCGGTATGTATTTTCATCACCAACCTCAATCCTAAATTATCCTTTCACTTAAAAATCTATTGTGTAGCCTCCTATGATGAAATCATTGAAAAATGGGTACAAAGTGAAAAGGCCTTAACTAACAATAGACTTGTGAAAGTGTTCACAAGAGAATAAAAATCCAATAATGAGCTTGAATTCTTAAAAAAAATACAAGAATGTAGTTGGTGATGAAGTAACAAATTCCAAGAACATCCAAGTCATAAAAACCTCTCAAGTGTTACCATACCTATGGTTCAACTAAACAAGAAATCAAAAAGTGTCAAGATACACCCTAGGAGAACACATGGTTCAAGCAGTATTTCAAAAAAATGAACATGATCATCTTCCCACTAACCAATTCATTTAATGAAAGTAAACCTAAACTCACTTGGTACAAGGAAAATGAATATTTTGAGTATTAAAAATTCAAGGGCCATAATACCAAAAAATGTATGAAACCTAAGAAGTATATCCAATACTTGATTGATAAGAGAGATGTCGATATAGGAATGAAAATCTCCATCTATCAAATGCAACTCAAGGAATCGATCAAAAAAACGCATCCATCCTCCCTACGGAAGATCTAGGACACTTGCCCATAGATGAAGTGTTCATTATCCTACCAACACCTACTCAACTATAAAATTGATCAACACTACTAGTGGAGGATGTCATCAATGTCAGTTTGGGGATAAAGGATAATCCAAAGATCACACAAAGCACAACTACCATGAATCTAAAAGAAGGGAAATACATGGCACCTTACTCAAGGAATATTTAGATGTGTTTTTCTTGTCTTACATCAACATGTTACAATTAGATTCACTCTAGTTGTACATCACCTTTTCATTTGAGAAAACACAAATCTTGTAAAAAAAATTGTGCAAAATGCACCTTAAATTTTCCCTCCTAGTTTGCATTAATATAGTACATTCATGTCAGGGATGAGGTCTCCCATTTTTTGCCTCACCTAGTGTGGGCTAGGCTAAAAATTCCCATGTTACTAATAAATAAAAATTGTCCTCCTAGTCAAAGAAGAATCACAAAAACTCTTAGAGGTATGCTTTATCCACCTTGTCAATTACTTTGAATGAATCTTTAATATTTTATCAATTAGAAAAATAACAAAGAGATCTAGGTTTGTACAAATTTATGTGGCATCAACAAGGCTTGCCACAAGGATGATCTTGGACCTTACCCAATATCAATAGTATAGTCAACTCTACAACAAGACATGAAATGATTTCTCCAACTACAGTCAAATCCAAATAGCATCTAAAGATCAACACAAAATCACCTTCATTATGTCATGGGGAACATTTTGATATTAGGTTATTCCCTTGGGATTGAAGAACACAAGAGCCACCTATAATAGGCTATGGTTGTCATCTTTCATGACATGCTCCAACATGATGTTGAAGACCATGTAGATGACCTATTGGGCATGCCACTTTTGACACACCTAGAACATCATCACTTTCAACACACTTAGCATCCTTGTTATAACTATATTCTCATCATATCAACACTAATTAGTTAGATAAATTATGTTTATTTAATTTAGACTTGTCCTTTAGCATTTCCATCATCATCAAATTAAGTAAATAAATCATACTTATTTAATGAAACTAACATCCTACATATTCCCCTAATTAATTAGACAATCTAATTACTTGATTAATTATCCTAAATGCCCAAATCCTAGTCCATCCCCCAATTAAAGAGCTAATTGTGGCACATCAATAATTTAAAATTAAAATAAATATAAATAATCAAATCCAAAATTAGGTCAACATTTAATCCTATCCATCTAAATCATTAAATCAATCTTAGCCTTCCAATCCCAACCACCAATTAATTAAAAAATAAATAAAAGTAGAATTCATCTCCAAAATGAAATTAATACTCAATCTCAATCATTAAATCAATTAGGCTAACCCTAGCCACCAAGCCATCTCCAACTACCTTCAATCTAAAATCAAATTAACTTTTTATCCCCATGATCCATCTAATCAAATCAATCCTAACCCTCCATCCACTAACTACCTGAATTTAATTCTCTCCTTCCTCCCAAATTTAAATTCATTTTTTCTCTCAACCTTTATTTTCCCTCATCAATTCTATAAAACATACCTTTGTGAGACATTATCAAGAGAAGAAGACCATCCAAGTGGTACACACTATCACATTAAGGATTCAAAGAGCAACTCAACATCAACACATTGCAAAAATGTTCATAGAAAACTAGGTTTGCATTTATTATTATTTTTTTATTTGAATTTGCATATTAGTGTACTCATTTGGAAGTAGTGGTAGGATTTTGAATTTGGATGTAATTTGGTTTTTTTCTCCATTATTTTTTTTCTCCACTACACTTACTATTTGATGTACCTTCAAATGCTTTAATTTATTTCTATTTTATTTTTTATTTGAATTTATTTATTCATTGTTTTCATTGCAACTATATGAATGACTTGAAAGAACCTTTCATAGTGCATTTTGATAGAATTGGACATGAGCATTCCTTATTTTCTTCTTTACCTCATTTTATTTTCTTTGTTTCTTTTTACCTTTGTATTATTGGCACAAAATTGTCATTAACCCTAAACTTATAACACATAACATTATACTCTAAGTCATAGGTAGGATTGCTCGAATCCCTTAAGATCTATGTCATCCTAAACTAGATTGTATGTGTAGTCATTTCCCTTGGTGTAGCCTAGTCTAGCCCAATTCTAAAATTCAATCTCCCTCCTTGAGTTTGTCCTTTGGAATTTGACTAATGCACATTGATCCACACACTAAAATGCTTCAAATTAATAATCTAGAATCATAAATTTATAGACAATCCAAGGTCATTAGTCCATATTAGATAGTTATAAAAGAACCTATCATTAATCATATTGGCATCATAGGAATTGTATAACTTACATGGTGTGTCTTCAATTTGTATCATTGGTAACGAGGTTTTACATTTGATCAAGGAATTTGAAAAATACTCCCTTAGCAGATAACAAACTTGCCTATATTTTTTAGCATAATTCAAATTAAATTAGACATAGGTATTGTTGGTGTAGGGTTTGACACACAAATTTGTTGAAATAACAAATTTTACCCTCCTTGAAAATTGGCTACCTTCAAGATTGTTCATTAATTATATTTGTGAGGCTTACCAAATATTCTAGTTGGAGAGTGCTTCAATTGGTTGACTCTATGTGTAGAATACCAAGATTCACTAATAGAATTAGTGGTTTAGTATAGCAAAATTACTTGTTACTAGCTAGTGTAAACCCTTTAATTTAATTTTAAATATGTTCATGATTTCTATTTTAAAATATCTAACCTTTTGCAAGTAGTTTCCAACTTTAATTTAACTAGCTTGCAACTAAAGAAGGTTCAAGGATTACGGCGATAGAAAACTATGTGTATGTTAATATGTTAGAGAGTGTGTGTATATGAATGTGTGTGGATGTCATGCACTACATTAATAATAAGTGGTAAATAATGGAATGAATAAACTTAGAAAAATCGAGATTTTTTCATTAAAAAAATTAAGTATTATTTAATTTTGAAATATTTGCATACAGATTTAAAATATAAAGCAATGCAAATGAAAAAAGAAAGTTACCATCAAATAGATAAAGAACATTGCAAAAAAGAAAATCCAATCACAATGAGAACTCAGAAATCTTGAAAACACCTCTTACAAAATTTCAGTCACAAACAATTGCTTATAACTTCAGTCTCTTAGTTAGAGGAACTAATCAAGATCATTAACATATGTCTTTACATTTTATCTATATGGACTATAGAAGGAATCTAAGCTTCAAACAAGTTACTCATTAATTTTTTCCTCACCATACATTATCAACTTCAATGTTCTTAACCCTTTGGTCAAATATTAACTACTTAATAAGGCAATTTACATACATCGCTAGCACTAAAACCACATTCAGACAAGGAAAAAACTAAGAGATATTATGATTTATCAAGCTATCAAATCTTAGCAGCAGATCTTATTTCCCACAACCCATTGCATATAAATGAATGGATTGCTTGTCTCTCATATGGTAAATTTTGATATTGTCTCCTACATAGAAGAGTTGGTTAATATTATACAATATTTTTATGTCCACACTATCTACATGGATAATTGGAAGCAGGTTTAGGTAGAGCATTTTTCATTCATCCTTTCCCTGCATAACTGGAACTAATGCTCTTAATCTTGCCCTCACAGCTTCATTTCTAGGCCAACCATGCAATAAGTAAAATATCTTTACAGTAGTGATGCTTCTGAAGTACATGGTACAACATTGAAATAAATGTTGAGATATATAAACAAAAATGTGAGCCAGATTTATCAAGATCTTTTCTATGGCATCAAACGTGTTTTACCAAGGAATGAAGAAAGGGAAGGAGCATGAGAAACCTACAAGACAATTAAAAAATATGATCTTTTGGTGGAACGACTGTTCAGGATAAATGGAAAATGACAGAGATTGATTATCCTGCAAGTGCAGTGAATACCACACAAGGGAAAGAGTAGTAATAAAGCCTATTCAGGGAACAAACATAAATAAGAGCTTAAGGGATGGAAGGTAACAAGGAAGACACGGTTTCAAAGCCAGTTACAGAACAGCTCCAATTTCTTCTCCTGCAGGTATTTCTCTAAATAGGATTATATATTTTCCACCTAGGCTTCTCCGTACTCTACCATTATAGCAGATCTTGATATACACAGGCTTGCTCTATCGCATGGTCAATAAGCTCATTGTCATCATCCAAATTTTTCACAATCACCTAAAAACACACAAAAGAAAGAACAGATTTCAGTTTTGGAAAAGAGAAATCTAAAACAAGAAAAAGCAGAGGAAAATGATTGCAAGAGCAGGAGGGTACCTGAGCGCATGTTACAGTCTGAAAGCAATGATACAACGATACTCTTGCGTAAAGTCTGGAAGGCCAATGGTATAATGAAGAATACAGTTGGTTCCATAGTCGTTGGGGTTGGGGGCCCCGATGATGCATATGACCGGAAGATTCTAGCTATAAGCCCCTGCAATGGCGTTGATCACAGAGAGACCGCCAACAGTGAAGGTGATAACGCTGGCTCCCACGCCTTTGGAGCGCATAGCCATCTGCAGCATAGCCCACTTTGAACTCTTGCAGCACCCCACCAAACAAACAATCTCCCTACAGTCGCCGATTCAATCAATAAATGAAGAGGATGAAAATATCAGGGTTTTAGGGCTTACCCGAGATGGAAATCCGATTCCATTTGGATTTGCATATTAAATGCCACTCAAAAATCTGATTTAGAAGATCTGCAAATTAAATGCAAGGAACGGACAACAAATTGTATGACGATAGCTGAAATTGTTTTATGAGAGTAGGTCACCGATGTGACAGCAGGTTTCTGCTGAACTCCCAACAATATATAGCCTATTGACTAAATATAAAAGAAACCATTTAAAACCATACAATAGTTAATTATTTTCAAAATCAAAAACATGTAACTAGGAACACAAAAAGTTGTGCATGGTGTTTTGGCCAATTTGAAAGGAGTAACAATTATAATTTTTATGATGGAAAAATATATGTAAAATATTATTTTTATCATGCAAAAGTCAATTTTTCACTTACATGTATACCTTATGTGAATAGAAATACATCATCAAAATCATAAGCTAATCCTAATCTAATATCATCAATAGAAAGAAAGAAAAAAGGGAAGAAAATGGTTAAACAATCTAAATCTATCTTCGAACCCTCCATAAACTATTTGGTGAATGGAGAAATTTGATTAAAAAAGACCATTCCTCACTTGAACCATTTTCTACAATCAAAACATAGAAAGATGCAAGCTTCAAAGGAATAAAATCAATGTGCATGATGGTGTTGAATTTCCACACAACATAAATTTTCTCAAATTAACCATACAAAATGCCTCACCATCAACAAGGCATCAATGATATGAAATACATATTGAATTCACTAAACATCTATTGAATTAAACACATGAAAATGTAAGAAAATAACTTTAGAGAATGAAAACCCAAAGCAATATAAAGAAAAATCTATTATGTTATATTCAATGCATGTTTCTAAGGTTTCCAATGCTTTACAATGAGTTACAATTGTATATGTATAGGTTCATTTGGATGGGGAAGCTAAAAATTTATTCCCTTCAAAACCCACACAAAAGACAAAAATACTTAGAAGATCAAGATTGATTTGTGTTTTTCCCTTATTTTTTTCTCATTCCATTCTAGGAAAAATTGTCATGTTGAATGTCATTCTCTTTGTGCTCACTTCCCAAGTGTGTTGCACAACCTTTTAAAAAAAATCCTATAAAATCAACATTAAAATTACCCATTTATAGCTCAACAAGGTCAAGATTAGGCTCATCTTCACATTCATCATCCCCATCCTCTACAACCATGTTTTGTTCCTTTATTTCAATTATCATTTTAACAAGGATAGAGTATATTGACAAAAACATACATTAATAACCACTTATATGGAACCAATATAGCTCTTGATTGAGTAACTATGACATGTGTACTTGTTTTAATCAAGTAACCTTGAACATAGACCTTTGCTAGCTCTAAAGATGTCTAAAAGTCAATATTAGACACAAAGCAGTAGTAGTGTCTTTGGTTTGGTAAGAACCATGTACTTCACCCTATTTCTTAGCCCATTCCAACATTGCATAAGCTAGATAATCTAATAACATTTGATCAAAATAGTCTCCAGTAAATCAATAAACTAACCAACATCTAAAGAACTCATATGGACTAACTTTACAGTCAAATTTTCAAACCCACAATCTCTAAAGTCTCCATTTATCTTATAAGAAATACAAGGTCTCTGAGATGTTATGCCATTTACATATAGCTCCTCTATATTAGAAGATTGAAACTTTTTCAAATTCAATCAATAAATCCACCATTGCTCAATGAGTTCCCCTCAAACACTCTATGAACCACTAAAGCATTATGATCTTTAGCTTCTACAATTCCATTCAAGACTTCACATACTTTGGCCTAGCTTTGAACAAGCCTTGTAGTCTCTAGTTGAGATAATACAAGATATTGGTCAATTTTCTCGTGTGTCCTTGCTATTTGATGGCTTATAGTAACCCTAGAACCTTGCCCACAACCTTCTTAGACAATTATTTTGAAATCCTCCTTACTCGTGATTTTCTCACCATGTAAGTTTCAATATATCTTGTACAAATTCTACAAATATGGACCTAAGAATCAATTTTCACAATAGAGTGCCTAGGCCATTTGAAAGAAGCTGAGACTACTTACATGAACTAAACAATGAAGGAGGTTTTGTATCTATGGACATGGATTTCTCCTTACTAGCTACCAAATGCCTGAAGAACTTGTAGAATCTGAATCACTACTACATTTACTATTCTGACCTGTTGTATCTTCTTCAATCTTTGTAGGAGGATAATGTGAAGTAGGAAGATCATCTTCCTAATTTCATCTCTCTTCTCAACAACCTCCAATCTTCTAGTTGCCATTATCATCATATTATTAAGATTTCTACCCTGCAAAACTGGTCTCCTTCCCTTCTGAACAGCTACTATAGTTGTATTTTTCAGGGGAATGGGATATTTCAAGGTAAGACCGTCATTTCTAGTGCCCCTCTCAATTCTCCTAGCAAGTTTCTAAAGCCTTTTGAATGAACAATTTTGTGTATATCCCAAATCCATACCTTCTATGGCGATTTATACAGCAACTCTTCGATGCCCAGGACAATAAAATGCAATTTTTGAATAATCATCCAACTCTTGGGGGCTTGGCATTCAAGATAAACTTGGTCCAATCATAAACCTTTGCACTTATAATAGTGATAAAAATTAAGATTTCAAGATCAATCAATTTTTCCATTACACTACAGAGACTGCAACTCTAACAAGGAAACCAAAACACAAATTATCAATCAAAAATGAAATCAAGGCTTTAAATTGAGCTTTGGAATCTAAAGTATTGGACTCAGAGTTTATGAAACAAAAAGCATGATTACAGTCATTACTCAAAAGTCCAAATTGGTATAATCTCAGAGTTTGAAACTCACTTGCCATCTCACATGAATTCACACTTTTGACCTTCAGTGTTGAGTTGCATCTTTACAGAAAGGAAGCTATTTCATGAAGGTTTAAAAATTAGGTTTTCTAGGTCTAGAATAACAAGGCTTTAGGGCTCGAGACTCCCTAGCAAATGTGTATGAATGTAGACTAGGCTTCAAAGTCCATGAAAACTTGGAATTTTGAAACTAATGTGGAGGTTGATAGGGTTTTTAGAGTTTGGTTTTTGGATAATAAATTTGGATTCTAAACTACAAAGTGCATTGGTGTAGATTGATTTTTGAAGTCTGAATTAATTCAATCTTTAACTTCGGAATAAATCATTCAATTTTCATAAATACGTATGAGATCTTAAAGTCTGATATAAATGAAACTCGATCTTTGGGATTGCATTTTATTTTACATGAGCGAATATCAACAAGGAGGTTCAAAGGGCAAGAGATTTGGGATATCAACATGACTTACAAAAAGATGACTTGACTGAAGATTGATAGTTCTAGAGTCGACAATCCTTGTAATAAACCAAGACAGCCCAAATTTAAATGTGACTAGGAGTCTAGATACAAGAATCTAGTGTCTTGGTTAAATAAAATGAAGTAAACACCTTTGGCATGACTTTGAATGCAACAAGGTAAATGACAAAACATGACATGTATGCAAAGCTTGAAATATCATGTATTTAAAATGACAAGTGCATGGACACCAAGGCATTTAATCAGTCCTAGGCCCCAAACAAAGAACTTCATATCCAACTATACAACTAAAGAACAACATTGACATAGATTTAAAAAGTGTGACAACAATGCAACTCAAATTTTCCCTTCCCAAACCAAAAATATGACAAATGAATGAAAGCTAGACATAAAAAACATAGACAAGGGTCCCTAATATTCAAAATATAGGGGTGTGTTGTGGTCACGACAAGTACAATAACATGGGAATCAATCCCACTGGTCAATAATAGTAAAGGACCAAACAATATAGAAGAAAATTATCCTTGGACAATATGTGAAGGAAAAGTATCCTTAGAATAGACCATGTGTCACATCTTGTATTTTATTTATTAATCTCTAGAATCATAATAATGTTTGATTGAGATTTTTATGAGTGATAGTTTTGTTGAATTGAGTATTATATACTTGCAATATGATTTAAGATAAAATGTATATATGGTTTCATTTTGGTTGGTATGATTTCACTTTGGGTAAGGAAAAATCATTTTTATTTGCAGTATATATATGATTAACTACAACCTATTGACTTGAAGTAGATGTAGGATGGTTATTCTAACCCTTATAACTAGTAAAGGGAGATAATATCATATAGGAGAGGGAGGTAGATCATGATATAGTATGTGGAAGTTTGAACTTATTGAGAACCACCACACGCATATACTAGCTTACATGTTATCAATTCTAATAAGTCTATTGGCATGAAAGTTTTGTTCAGTACAATAATAATGAAGTAATTAAATAATGATTTGTAATCAAATAATTAATAAGATAATTGTTTAATTATGAATTAATTTAGAACATGTGTTTAATTGATTATCAAATTAGAATGATTTTTTATATTATAATTTTTTAAGTTTATTTTATTGAATATAAGTAAAGTTAAATTATTTCTAAATTTGTTGAAAGAAAAGAACAACAATGGATTATAAATGATTTCCAAGACATCCAAGTGGCACTCCAAGAGGAAATCAATGGCATGTGTAAATATCAATCATTGGAGAACTTTGACTATGCTTCTTGTAAAACCACTTAAACAATTGCAAGAAACCAGATTGTGTGGCTGGACAATTGGATAACATGGAAATAACTATCTATAAAAAAAGGGAAAATGGTGATTTAGCTAAGTGTGTTAGCCAAATTATTTTTCCTACCTTTTACATTAAGATTGCACTATTTTATTATTATTTAAGAGAATGACTCCACAATCCTATAAATTCTTTAAGAAAAAAGAGTTATATTTAAATGGAATGATAGAGGAAAGCTAATAAAAGACTATTTTTTGAAAAAATAAAATATGACTTACAAAAAATTAATTATAGGATGGAAAAGAGAGGAAAAAAGGAACTTGGAGTCAAAAGGAGGAAGTCATTTCCAATGACACTAGTGCATTACGCAGATGTATGCGCATTGCACTATTGTCTATATAAACATAATGTGGAAAAATGTCTAAAAATCATGAAAAAACAACCTTTTTGTCCACCTAGTTTGCAAAACCAAAATAGAAAATGTGTCAACAAATACTAGATAATAACAATATAGAGAAATAAACTAATAACAAGATTCTCATGTGTTTTAATCAAAGAAATAAATGAGTAATAAATAAAAAAAACACTTGTGAACCTTCACCTGGTCGAGTGCTCTCAAAATACTTGCAAACACAAAGAAAACAAAAAAATATTTGGAGTTTAGAGACTAACCTCTATCAAATCTCGTGTGTTTGGGAATGGTCAAAGTTATGAATATGCAATAATGTAAACTAAAATGAAGGAAATAGAAAGGATGTGATAATCCCAAGTTGTTCAAGGGCACAACAAAAGAAATACTTGTAACAAAAATGAGAAACAAGAACAATATCACTTGTAGAGGATTGAGGAAGCCAAGAGGACAAGAGAGATAAAAGAGTGCTAAATGTTGGGATTAATGTGTCTCAAACTTAGAGTCCTAATATTGATTTAATTTGATGTATTATTGTATTAATTTGTATTATTTAATTACCTATGGTGTCATGTCACAAATTGGGACCCACCAGCTAGGTGGCATCCCCGTTGGAGGTGACTAGATGACACATAATCATCCCAAATGGACATAGGCATCCCACTTTGGAATCTTTGACCTATGATAGATTCTATGATGTGTCGACATAAGGTATCTTGTTGCATGGAGAAAGTTGGCTTCCAAGTTGGGTTATGACAGGCTATAAGAGAATCGGGTATTCTTTGTCAGTTATGACATATTCTCTTATAGTTGTAAGTGATGTCACCTATGACAAATTTTATGACAATTGTAAGATGTGTAAGGCATTGGTCATAAGCTATTTTTAGTATATTCTAGGTGCCCAAGCTTGAGGAAGGAATATTTGTATGTTTGACAATTGTAAGGGGTGTAAGGGGATACGTTACATGTGTCCAAATGCATTTCTATGGCGTGGGATATTGTGCCATGTGTATTTTGATGCCCCTCTCCTTCTAGATGCTTCTTGAAGCTTTTATCACTCTATATATTGAGTGCCTTACATTGTAGAATGCATAGTTTGTTTGCAAGTAACGAAGTGTTGTCGATATCACTCCAAAAAAGGTGTTCATTTTGAAGCACTTGTAGAAGGCTTTATACTTGGGGTTGTATTGTAATTCCTTTTGAAGAAATACAATAGTACTTTGCTTTTGGAGGGTGGGGTTTTCTACCCAAAAGGGTTTTCCCCATGTATTTTTGGTGTCACTGTTATATGTGTTGTTGATGTTTTATTCATGTATTCTCTATGTGATTCTCTTGTTGTAACTATTTAAAGGTGTTAAAATGAAATTTTGTAACTCTCCCCTACTTAGATTAGTGTAGGAAGTTGTTTTCGCTCACCTGGCTTCCTTTCAGTTGGTATCAAAGCATGGCCAGCCGTGGTTCCTTTGTTGGGTTAGAAGGGTTTTTTGAGCTGATCTTTGTTTCAGTGGGAGTTTTGCAGAAGTGTGTTTCATTACCTTGTTGCAAGAAAGAGATGGCAAGCACATTTGGGAGGATTGAGATGGAAAAATTTAAAAGCTGCAATGTTGAACTTTGGAAGCTCAAAATGGAAGACATGTTTGTAGATTGTGATATATGGCTTGCAGTTTCTAGAGCCATGCCACAAGGCATGAAACAAGAGGATTGGGATCTCATGGATAGGAAAGACAAGGGTCTTATTAGACTATGTTTGGTTGATTTTTTCCTCCTTAATTTCCATGAAGAGAAAACTGTTGCTTCTCTATGGAAGAAGCTTGGTGATGTCTATCAGGCTAAATCCCT